>PVHP010032837.1:0-20038 GCA_004024765.1 Zapus hudsonius | reverse complement strand
ATATATATATATATATATATATATATATATATATATATATATATATATATATATATATATATATTATTGGGAATTTCTTCAGCTGAATCTGAGCCAAGCATTTAGCATTTGCATTTCTGAACAGGTGCTTAATGTTTTGATTTATTGAGGGATCCATCTCTGTTTGCAGGTACAGGGGCCCTATAAATCAGCCTTCCCTCAGACAGCATACCTTTAGAGGGTTAGCTTGGTAGGATAATGAAGTAATACATGTTATAAAATTTAGGAATAGCTAACTAGACATGAGTTGAGCTAAAAGGAGAATTCTCATAGATCCTCAGTTGAGATCCATCCTGATACTAAAGCTAAGTAAATGGACATAAATTCAGTTGAATTAATAAAGGTGATGGGAAGATTAAGAAAATCTGAGGCTTTCTTCAGTATTAAGGCTTTTACTTTATGTCCATCCACTACCTAGGTGATCTCTACTAACCTCATGGCTTTTTCAGAGCACATCTTGCCATGAAATGGAGATGCAAATATTTTACTCAAAATCAATGTATATATTGTCTTAGGTCAGGCTGCCAAGAGAAGCTCCTGAAATGAGATTTAAAAAAAAATTAGATACATTGCATGAGCAAGTCTTATGATGGTGCCATTTCCTCCTCCCTGTCCCCAACCCACTGGGAGTCCTCCTCAGTGGGCTTGCTGGGCCAGTCCATGGGATAGAGGGGTAGGAATTATATGAGAGATAGCCAGTTTTTTTTCTTTTTTTTTTTTCCTTTTTCTTTGTGTGTGTGTGTTTGCTGGGAGGGGGAGGGTGATGACTCTGAATATTCTTCAGAGATGAGATTTTTTTTTGTAATGACTTACTAGACAATAGTATCAGAAGAGACCATTGAAGACATGAGAGATGCAGCACAGGGAACAAGAAGCCATGGGGACTCCATAATATACAACACACTTAGGTTTATCCTTCTGGAAGCTGGGGAACCAGGCTTTCCTTCTTCAATACTGACTCATGATTGTTTCCAGGGTTTTCAGACGCAGGAAGATAGGCAGGCATGTTGGCTGGTTCATACAGATAATTTCTCATGCAGCCAAACTAACCAGAAAACCAAAGGGCAATTTTACAGAGAACTGTAGATGAACTTTGGAAGCTAAAGCATTCTGAAACCTACTGAGACACATACTGACAAATGGTTAAAGCGTCAGGAAAAGGCTTCAGCAGAATATTGAGAGCATCTGCTACGGGCCATCCTGGAAATCAACTTGATCCATATGAACACATTCCATTCTGCTGTGTGGTCTCACAGATGACTGGTCTAAAGGAAAAGAAGACGTAGATTAATAGAAAGGTCTCTTGCTTTTGCAGTTGCCAAGCCAAAGTTGACTCATCATCTCCTCCTAACATTCTTTCCACTATCTCTCTCTCTTTTTAAAGTGTCTTGGACTTCTAATGTTACTTAGGATGACCTTAACAGTTGCTGCCATCACACAGTTGATGTAAACCAAACACACTGGTGCCCCAACACACTGGCCCCTCACCTGCCTGCAGTGCATCTGCTCCAAACACACTGGACACCTCCCCAGTCCAGGGTGCATGCTGAATTACATTTTTATTTATCATTCATTGTACTTGTAGGAAGGTGGAATTTTCCATTTATCATTGGTCTGTAAACAGTGCTTTTTTATTTTTTATTTTTCGAGGTAGGGTCTCACTCAAGCCCAGGCTGACCCGGACTTCACTATGTAGTCTCAGTCTCAGGGTGGCCTTGAACTCATGGCGATCCTCCTAACTCTGCCTCCCGAGTGCTGGGATTCAAGGCATGCGCCACCACACCCAGCTAACAGTGCTGTTTATATCAGCTGAAATTTCTGAAGAATATTCCCTCATCTTAGCCCCCCCCAAAAAAAACAGCAGCCTTCTGAGTCATCTGATAAAAGGGTCTTCTTTCAAACTGTGACTTATACTAACTCTAAATTCAGACTGTTACTAAGCCTTCTCAAATAGTAAGATAAAGCTTGCCCTGCACTCATGAAGGAATGGGCAGGCACCAGACAATAGGATTCTCCAAACTGTGTCTTATTTGTCCAGCCCTAAAATATTTGCAGGCACTTTCCTTCCTACTGTGTGTGTGGAACACACACATCTAATAAAACATTCAGAGAGTATTGCCCATTCCTGGGTCTGATAACACATCAATTTAATAATGGACTATCCTGATGTTTGTCCAATTGTCAGACAATTGAGGTCACCTCCAATCTATATTGTGACAGCTGTGTAGAGCAGGACCATGAATGTATTCATGCCTGGTGAATACAAACTGCTTTTGTTCCTCACTTATGATAAATATTTAAAACCCATTACACATCAACACCCTCATGCCACATACCAGATAATGTGTTGACCTGCTTTAGTACAAATGTCACTTCTTACACAGCACACTTGCAGCAGTCTACCATCATTTACCTGACCCCCAGGGATTGATCGGGAAACAAAAAGAAAAGGTAACTGGTGACATTCTGTTTTTGTGCATCTATGGTTAACACAGCAACCAAAATGACCCTTCACAAATGTAAGTTAGGCAGACTCTTGCTGCTGTTCTTCAGAGTAAAACATTTTTATTTTTTCAAAAAAGTAGCTTTATTAAGAGATAATTAGCATACCATAAAATTCACCCTTTTAAGCATAAAATCCAGCAATTTCATGGGTAGAGTTGTGCAATTATCATCACAATCCATTTTAGAACATTTTAATCATCCCCCAAAGAAATCCAGTCTCAAGTGGCAGTTACTCCCCACTCCCCAGGCACCCATCCTCTGACAAAGAGGAATCTACTCTGCCACGATGAATTTGCCTGTTCTGGATATTTCACTAAAATGACTCATGCAACAAAAAGCGTAATTCTGTATACTGGCTGAGAAGTCATTATCGGTCCCTGGACTGAAGCCCCAATTGAGCTTCTGGTTATTCTTTTTCTCAGGCACTCAGCTTCTGACACACACTGACCTCTTGCTGTTCCTCAAGCAGAGATTTTGCTTCAGGGCACTTTAACTGGCCCCACTGTTTCCCTGAATGGTCACTGTCTTAATATCATCGTGAATCATGATTGACTGCCTTACTCCTTCACATTTCTACTCAGATATTATCCTATCAAAAGGACCCATCTTTTCTTTTCTTTTTTCTTTGTATTCTTTTTATGACAGGGTTTCTTTATGTAGCCCAGTCTGGACCATTAAGCTGAAAATCTTCCTGTCCTGACCTCCTAAGTGCAAGGATTACAGAGGTATATCACAAAGCCATGTCTATTTATTTTTCTTTAAAGATTTTATTATGATCTGCAACATTGCGTTTTTATTATTTGCTCCATTGGAGCGGTAATTTTATTTCATCATTCAATGCTGTTTCTTTGGCACCTAGAAGTCATGATAAGTAGGGGATATTGACTAAATATTTCCTAAATGGATACATAAAGCCTGCCCTTTGTGTTGGATCATAATACATATTTTTATCATGGACTTTGTGAATTTCATAGAGAAATTATTCATGGCCCATGCCAACCCATGACTTCATTGTTACCAAAATACACAGTTTTCAGTAGATGTCATAGAAAAGCTCTGGCACACAAACCATACCAAATGTCAGTCTCATTGTGAGGAAAAGGTGACAGCCACCCCCTATCTCTGCCAAGCCACCATTATTAACCTTCTGAGTCAAGAAATATATGGATCCCTTAAATAAGAAAGTTCATGTTAGTGGGGGGAGAGATGACTCCAGCAATAAAGTGCTTGCTGTGCACTTGAGTACCTAAGTCTGGATCCGCACTACCCATGTAAAAGCATGTGCCTACATTCCCAGCTCTTAAGAGATGGACAGAGGATTCTGATGGAATATTGACTGGCTAGATTAGCCAAAGTGGTGAGCTACAACTTACATGAGTTAGAGAGACCGAATCACAGAAACAGAAAGGTAAAGAGAGATATGGGGAGAGCCCTTGGCATTGACACGTGAATGTCTCACAAGTGCATTGCATGTATGTGTGCCACACACATACACATATGAATACATACACGTGCACATACCACACACGTGCAAATATAATGAAACAAATAAAGTAATTAAAATTTTACAAAAGGTTCCAACACCAAGGAGGGAATAGTCAAGACCGTCAGGTAACACCCCAGCAGCTGGATGATGGGGGCCCGGACCTGTGGTAAGGATCTGGTAGGAAGGACAACAGCCTCTACTGTACAGGACTCCTTGCACTGAGGTTCCCTGTGGGTCCTATTATGTTCACTTCACTTCAGCAGAGATTCTCCATGTTTCTGATTAGGTTTGCCTTCTGGGGAACTTCAAGAGGCCTGGTTTGAAACATGATGTTCATGACTGCTTTGGGCTCCAAGGTCTTAACTGACACCCACCATTTCTTCATCTACCTCTATTCTGATGGGTTTTTTTTTCTAGCACTTCTGCTGCTCTAGTTTGCTTGCCTGAGGGATCTGGCTGTTCTGCCCTTGCCAGACTGTAGCTACCAGATTTGCCCATTGATCACCACAAACAGTTCAAAGGAAAGAGTCACACACCACCTGAGGAGCCAACGTATTTCTCCCTGTCATCATTATGTAGCAGGATTTCCTCTAGTTGTCATCCAGCACCAACTGTTGAGGACCCAAGGGTGGCCTGGTCTACTAACTCAGGACAGGATTATGCCTAACATCATCTCAGACCCAGGGCTTCACTTAATAGCTACAAGGTGTGGCGGTAACATGGGATGAGGGGGTTCACAAACCAGAGCAAGCCAGGGGCTGCCTGCCTGATACAGCAATCGTAAAGCCATTTGAAATTTCCTCAGAGAAAGTGGCTTAGAAAAGCCAGCCTAGGAAAGGGGAATGGCATCTCATAGAACACAGAACATGCTTTATACTGACATGCTTTGCCTCTCATAGATATAACAGCGGGGCCCAACAATGAAGAGGTCAGAGTAGAAGTTAACCAAGGAATCCTGATCACCTCCAGTGATCTACCTGGCGAATGTGTGCTTCCTATAACCATCACTTAAGGATCTGTAGGTTTGTAAGTTCTGATTCAAAGAAGGGACACTCCCAACCTAGGAAATAGGAAGAGGGGACAATCTCAACCTAGGACATAGTAAGTAAACCGAAAAACTTTGAACTACTTATAATAGAGCCCTAGTAAGTGAAGAAACCTATTATTATATAAGCTAGCTTCTGTTAGAGTTCTAAATTATGTCTGAGGCTTTGTATTGTATTCTGGCAAATGGTAGGTACAGCAGGGTGTTAAATATATTCTCTCCTTTCTTCAGTAAATGGTCCTTGAGCTATGTAATTTTTGACTGTTACTTTTTTTGTCAACATTAGAGTCAAATTCAGTTTGTTCAGCTGTCAGGTAACTGAAAGGGTTAGAAGATCCTTTTAATGTGTTTTTATGTGAACTACAATTGGATGGTTAGTGGGGGAAAAAACTTTATTTCTCAAGCAAGAAAATTTAGCTCATGCTGTCAGAGGACTGCTTTTAACCATACCTTTAACTATTATGACTAAATCCTTTACCCACTCAGAAGCTTAGATCAATAACATTTTATCTCCCACGACATTGGCATACATGGATAAAGTCTACTTTCAGTGTTTAATCCATTGCATTTTGTTGACACTCTGAACAAACGCTACAAAGAAGACGACTCCCAGGGAAGTCCAGAGCCAAAAGAATTTTCGCTGAAAACAGTCAGCAGTTGAGATCTATGCTATCAGTGCTGAAACTCAGAAATGTGATTGCAGGTTGGTTCGGGAGTCAAACCCAACATGCTGTAGCATGACTGTGGGCCTTTGGTCTTCATGCAGTGTCTCCTCTCAGCTGAAGAACTCTGACGTATCACCAGGAGTGTAAGAAACACAGATACCCAGTGCAATGCCAAGCCATGCAGAAGCTCAAAAAAATCAGAAAATATACCATGCCAGCTACTCTTTAAAAACAGACAGGAAAAGCGGGAAAATAAAGCTAACATAATAATTAAATAACCATAGCAGTGGTCATCTTGACATATAGAAATGGACCACCTCGATTTAACTAAAACTCTTCAATATTGTACTTTCTAAACACATTTCATGGCCTCTTTTCACTTTTCACTATTATATATATATATATATATATATATATATATATATATATATTTCTAGACTTAGAGATGAATTTGGATATTACATTTTTGTTGTTTTTCTGTGCCAGGAATAGAACCCAGGTTCTTCTTATCCGTGGTAGGCAACCACTCTACCACTGAATTACATTCTCTGGCCAATATTATATCTTTTGAACCTGTTAAATATATCTCTAATGATGTTTAACGATGACCCATTAGGTCAAGATGCACAAAATTAACTTTAGGAGACACATGACAAAATTTCCTATACAGTTCAGCTTTCAGTAGCACCTGTCTTGTTATTGATTTGAGAACTCCTCTGTCCTGTACGACAGCCATTAGCCACAGGTGGCTATTTAAGTTTAAATTAATTGCAATTATTATATAATTTTTTTAAAATTCAGTTCAGTTTCACTGAACTAATTGATCATGAGTGAGCCCCCAGGAGTTACTGACAACTGTAATTGCTGTGATCAAGGTCCTGGATAATGTTGTAAGTGGTTGTTTTCAAACGTCATCATAAAGCTAAAGTAGTTTAGTATTTGTTTTCCATTATAGCTCTGAAAACAACTGACGAACCTGTGAAATTATGGAGCCAGCAATGAAAATTATCCCTTATCACTGACCGTCTGTGATATTATCAGACAAGAACTAAGAAGTAAACTTGCAGGTTTCATTTCCTTTTCAGGAGAAGGGATTTCGTTTAAATAAGATTCGTTTCTTCTAATTCATTTTTAATTTTTTACAAATATTCATGTACTACAGTGTAACAAATTTCTGATGACTTGGGAAATTATATTTGAAGTCTAATGGTGCACATGCTAGAAGTTTCTGGGACTATGGGTACAGTTACAGGAGAGGCGCTCACGGGAGGAGGACTGAGTGCTTCTCAATGATGCTCTACCAAACCTCAGAGCAAGAAACACAGATCTGAAGACAAATGGATGATTCTTGCCTCTAAACATCTTAAAAAACTAAAGAAATGTTATTTAAATTCATGTTGCCTAATACTTAAAAAACTAAAGAAATGTTATTTAAATTCATGTTGCCTAATATTGTCATCTGGTGGTGACATTCTTGAACTTTTGTACTTCTGATTTTATGTTAAGAAAAAAATATTTTGTAGATTTCCCAACACCTGATACTAGATTCTCTTTATGGTTTTTAGAAACATATCAGTCAAAAGTTTGAGAACATTTCCACCCAAATATTCTCATTGTTAACACTGCTAAAAGCTCAAGACGTGAGAGGTTTCGACCCTCTTTTGTTCAATCAATGAAGGTTCTTATGGTTTCCATGGGATCAAACCATCTCTTTTGATTGCCTCTCTCCTTTCCTTTGGTTTTGGGAGTTATCAGATATTACTGGTTAGCCTTTGTGACGTTGGCATTTTCCTTCCTTTTCTCTGTTGGATGTTACAACGGAAACCTGCTATTTTGCTTCTTTCGGGTACATTTACTTGTTTATTTGATGTCATCCAATATTATTTCCTCTCTGTGTCCTTCATCACTTTAAGTTTGAGTCCTTTCCATGTATCCCACAGTGAGGAGAGAGTTGGCAGCTGTGTTGTTAATGTAATTAATGTGTATAGTCAATTTGGATTGACTAGGCCACATAAATCCACTTTGAGACATAAACTACCCAATTTGGCTGTCTTTGTTGATCAGATTAACTGGATAATTGTCAAATCTCTATCTCACTAATTACTGCAGAGACACATTATGTATTCCCTCATTTGATTCTCATTTCATTAAAGTTTACCACCAAAGCCGTATGAAGAAATGGTGACATATAAATAGGCTGATTAAAAATGAAAGTTAATAGTCATGTTCATATTTCCCATTCCGTCCTTCTATTGAAGCGGAGAAAGAGGGAAGTTTTATTCACACATTGTATTTCTTGTCTACTCTCCCTAAAGACAATGAAGATCACACCTCGTCTCACAGCACACCAAAATTCTCATGCTTGACTTTTTATATTTTATTTTAAATGAAAACAGAATAAGTAAAAGCATATCAAAGGTTTCAGTCTGACAGAAGGAAAATTTTTTTGCTGGCTAAATGGCAATTTATTCAGCAAAGGGATTTTTGCACATGTTCTGTGACAGGTGAAAAGAATATGGCTTCTTTACCTTTGGGAATTTGCATTGATCTGGAACAGTAACCTTATGAATATAGTTCAACCTTAAGGACTTCTTTGATTTCCCAATCCTTGTTACATTCACTCTTTCAGGATGATTTTATTTAAAGTAAGACCTAGCAAATACTAAATTACTTTCTTTTTTATTTTTTTTCTAAATTACTTTCTGAGATATCCCATAGAGCAAAACCAGACACAAACATACCAGTAACTAGTTTGGTTTTAATAATCCATGGTGTTCAGTAATCCATTTACTCCAATAGAAGAATTTGGTTTTGCAAAACTTACTTATTGAAAGAGAAGACTATTTAATGACTGAAAATTATATTTGTAAGTTTATATAGAGAATAGTAATAACATCTTTATTTTGTGCATACATGGTTATGAAAGAGCATTTTTGGTATGTGAGTTGAGTCTTTGATTTTTTTTCTAAGTGGAAAGAAATAACAATAACAAAAGCATTGATTGGAGACTCATGTCAAGTACTGAGTTCAATATCTTACTCAGAGTATAAAGATTGCTCAATGAAGCGATTCAGAAAATTCAACTTTATGATATATTTTGGTAAGTATATTCAGAGATAAGAAGGATCTTATTTCTTATTTTTTATGTGTATATACATATGTGTGCGTGTTTATGTGTGTGCATGTATGTGCTGACATGTGTGTGTGCACGTGTGCACGCGTGTGTGTGTGTGTGTGTGTGTGTGTGTAGGCTACAGGCCAACCTTGAGTGTCATCTTCAGAAAAGTCAGCCATCTCTTTTGAGACAGAGTTCATCAATTAGGCTGGGCTGGCTATACAGCAAGCCACAAAATCCACCAGTCTCCAACTCTCCACTGCTGGCATTACAGCTGCTCACACTGCAGGCATATGCCACCCCCATGGCATGTTCCCAAGGCTCTTATGTTTGCAAGACACATACTCTACCACCTGGGTTAAATCCCCAGCCCCCCCAATTTCTACATTTCTTAAAGCTAGAGCATTATGATGTCATATTAATAAATATTCTTAGCTTTAAGGATTCTAGTAGGTCATTTGCACATGTGGTCACAGACATATTAATAAGTTAAAGATTAAAAAACTAAACTATGATTGGGATGTTTACCCCAAGTCCCAAAACCAATTAGTAGTAAAGCCAGGCTCTTTAATGTCACACTCAAAGAGTTACTTCTCTCCAGTCCAAGGTGAAAATCTACACCATGGTCATCTCTGTATTTTCTTTAGTGTGACACACACACACAAAAGTGTAAACATTTTTTGCAGAGTACTCAGACTTTAGGGGGAACAAAAGGAAACATTTAAGAATCATTGGAAATGAAAATTAATGTGTAAATTGAAATATCCCTGACACAGAAAGGCAAGCACCACATGACCTCACCTATATGTGGAACCTAAAATAGTTGGTTTCATAGAACTTGTGAGTAGAATGGTGATGTTGCAGTTACCTTCTCATTGATGAGACAAAACACCCAACCAGAAGCAGCTTGTGGGAGGAAAGGTTTTATCTCAGTTTATAGTCTCGAGGGGAGGTTTCATGGTGGGAAAAGCACCCTAGAGCACAAGCTGGAGTCACCTTCTGTCACATCTGTTGGGAAAATATAAATTTTCATATAGATAGATTGGTTTTCACTAAAGAGTTGTTTCAACTTTATTTATTTTTTGCAATCTTCATAAAATGTTGGTGGGAAATAAACACATCAAAATATGGAGAACTGGCAGAAACAAAATAAGCTCAGACAGGCCATAGCTAACTACCTCTGAGCTCTGGAAGACTGGCATGGGACTGGTGAGGATGGGAAGGAAGAAACACTGATTATTACTGATTTAACACGAAGATCTGAAAGGCATTGGTTAAAATCAGGAAGGTGGAATGAAACATATAAAAAACAAACAAATAGCGCTATTCTCATATTCTGGCATCATGGTTCCTGGTGTTTCCATTGTCTGATGCTGGCTGTCTCTGCTGTTGACTTTTGTAGTGGTTTGTCATGGTTGAGTTTGGTCAACTCTGGGAGACTGGAAACAAGAATTCTCCCTGACAGAGACAGCCATCTTTCCAGCTGATAGCCAACATCCCCCCCCCATAGAGTTCCTTCTGCTCTCCACAATTGTATTTCTACCCCACTTTTTTTTCTTACCATGTGAGAACATTCAAACTCCTCTATCTATAATCAGGGACTATGTTTCTATCCTGCAGAAACTTCCTTGACCAAGGGTCTTGTTTTGAGCATTTCTGCCAGCTTCCGGTGGTGGTGTTGGCTGCCTGGCTGTGGACTGCTTCTCTGGGGTTTGAGGCTCCTTCTGTTTGCCTGAAGCACAAGGCACTGACCACTTGGCTCACTCATTCATGGCTGCTTCTGTGGAGGGCGCTGCAGGCGGGCAATGGGTGTGGCAGCGGCACCTGGTTCAAGAACCCAGGCAGGGAGGGAGCAGGTGACCTCTGGGTGGTGGTGTGCAGGTGGGGCCCAGGAGAGTGTTTGTGGAGAACATTCTCTGAAGAGCCCCACTTGTGGGCAGTGGCTCCCTGTGTTACAGCTCTGGGAGCATGGCAGAGGATACTCCCTTGGAGAGCACGGCTCTCCGTGTTAGTGTGTTCAGCTCATTTCTCTGGAGAGTGACGGGCAGAGTTCCCTGGGAGAGTGTGGTGGAAAGGCTTCTCTCTTTTATTGTATCAAACCGTTGGTTATATAGAGAAAAAGGGGAGAGGCAGGGACAGAAACGAGCAATGGAGATTGGCAGTGGTCAGCAACCTGCGAATGCCTGCTTTGCATAGATCAGCCCCAAGTGGATGTGATCTTAGGGTCGTATCAAGTGGTGGGACAAAGGAACTGTCACCTTAGACTCTATTGTCCAGACACAGTGGGGTTGAGAAAGCTGGATTCACTGTGGCTTGCTTAGGGAGCCAGGAGTTTTAGGGTTAAGGGTGGAGGTGGTGAAACGCCTGCAGAATTTACCAGGGTTTCAGCCTGTTCTTAACTTCCTTTAACCCCATATCCTCCGTGCCCCATTTAGCAAAGTCCAACACAAGGGAAGGTAGCAGAAATTTTATAGTGTGACTGCTAAAAGTAGGTCATAGAAGACAATGAATCTTTTGTCCCCCATCCCTCCTCATCTCCACTTTCTCTCTCTCTCCCTCAGTCATCCATCATCCCATGAGAACCCTCACTTCTTGAGATGCTGTTTCCCAAGGCTGGTTGCCATCGGGCATTGTGCAGGAGAGGTTTCCACAGAGCCAGGAAAATGATTTTCCACAGAGAAAATGATGCCTGAGGCTCTGAGACTGTCTTGGCCCCCAGCTGTTTAAGTCTTCCCAGAGCAGCTGGCAGCCCCATGCCTGAGTGTGTCTGTCATGGCTCTGGCTCCCAGCCTTCAAATCTCTTTAGCTGACTCAAAGTGAAGCCAAGAGACCGGTCCTCACTCAGATATGCCCAGGTTACAGATTTATGAACCAAGTAAATGTCATCGTGCTCAGCCACTATTTGGGGATCATGTTCTTCAACCACTGTAAACAGAACAACACAAACACAGATATTACATTGTTCCAGTAGGAAGATCTGATTTAAAAAAAAATTAAGACCATAGGAAATGTGAATTCTTGTTCCTTATCAATAAAATTGCATCTGATTCAAACAAGTTTCCTCTCCTCACTCTTCATTAGTGCCTCAATTATTATTCTCTCATCTTTAATTTTTACTAGATGAGAGATAGTAATCTCTACAGTTCCTAAAATTTGAATTGTATAAGGTTGAAAAAAAACGCTGGTCACTCCATATACTATACTTCCAACTGTCATTAAATTGTCACACTATACTGATTAGTTACAGAAAAAATATTGCCATTACTTGATGCAAAATGGTTTTAGTACACTAATCTTTAATACCTCTAACATGAATAGCATTTCTAAGTTGCAGCATGCAACCTACACAAACCTTTATACCAGCTCTGAAACTCTTCTTGGGGTGAGCCTCAAGCCTTTCTTTACTAGACTTGAGAGGAATAGAAGTAGTCACCCAATCACGCTTCATAGTGATTTCCTCCTGTAGTCTATGTTTCTAGATTTAGCTTGAAGGTGACTGAGGGCCAAAGCTAGTTAGTTAGGGGAAGTTAACTCTTAGTAGTTCTATGCAGACATGGATAATCCTGTAAAACACCCAGGTGCTAATGAGAAATGTGATGGCCCCAGAACATCTGGTTATCATTCATCTAATCATCATATCTCTAATGGACACATAATATGTGTAAATGTGTGTGTGTATCATATTATGTCAGGCATAGTGCCAGCCATCAGAAAACGATGATGAGTTAGAAATTTTTTGGTATAAGGAGTCTTTTAGACAATCATAAAATCATACAAATAAGCTTTGGTACATGTCATGAAGGCGTTTTTAAATCACACTGGAACATCTTTGAATATTAGTATGAATTAGGGATAGACATGATCTTTTTTAAAATGATACTATATATTTACATGATATTATAAGGAGTTGGCAGAAAAAAGTTCAGAGACCTAAAGACAAAGTCACAAGGAACACCCTAGCTTTACAGAGAAAGAATGGCATGGAACCCAAGAAGAACAGAGATGTGGCAAGAGAGGGGGAAGAAAATACAGACTCATGCTAAGCCTCAGGATACCAAAAAAGAGGCTATTTCAAGGAATTGGTATTTCAGAGAGGAAATCCTCAGTTTCGGGAGGGTTAATGCTGAGAAAAGATTAGATTGTGAATGTTTGTCACCTGGCACCTCAGACAAAAGATTTTAGTTTTATGATAAAACACAAAAATATCAGAGCATCAAAAAGAAGAGGGATGTAAATTAAGTTCCAGAACCCCAAAAAGGATTTTCTAGGTAACTTAAAAACAAAATTAATTTGAAAGATAGAGTAAAAAAAAATAAAACAGATACTGGAACAACTCACATGTCAAAGGCTTAAGGGGATCATGGATCACAGAGCAAGACACGGCTTGGAATGGTTGCTGAGAGGAAAGGATGGATTCAGAATGCTGACAGAGATGCAAGTGTGAGACACACATGGACGAGATACTGGGCTGAACCAGAGAGTAAAACTTTACTCCACGAGTTACAGAGAACATTTTAAAGATTCCAAATGAGAGAGTGGTGTGAAAGGTCTGTGTTCTAGTAAGAACCCTGTAGCCATGTGATTTAGAAAAAGACAGATAAGTAGAGATAGTTAAAAAGGAATGAGAATTAGCCCATAAGAACCAAGAGTTTAAGTTAAGAAGTGTAGGTTAGGCTGGAGAGATGGCTTAGCAGTTAAGGCACTTGCCTCCAGTGCCTAAAGCCTGAGTTCAATTCCCCAGTGCCCACATAAGCCAGATCCACAAGGTGGTGGCCCTGGTGCATTCTCTCTCTCTCTCTCTCTCTCTCTCTCTCTCTCTCTCTCTCTCTCTCTCTCTCTCTCTCTCTCTCTCTCTCTCCTTGAAAATGAATAAATAAAAATATTTAAAAAAAGACGTGTAGGTAAATAGGGATATTCCAGTTATGCACATCCTTGAGACTGTGGAGTTTGGGGCTAAATGACAGAGAAGTCAAAGATGACGTATTCAGGTTTCTGTCCTTATTAGCAGGATGATGTGTCACTCTGTTCTGCCACTTACTGCTAAAGAGAAGACAAGAGCAAAGGAAGACGAGGCCTCTTGCGTCATGTTTTTTTAAATGTGTGTGCGCATGTTGGTACATGTTGGGGGCATGTGTGCATGCATCTGGGGGGCCAGAGAACAACCTCTGGTGTCAGTCCTCAGGTATGCCTTTTACCACCTTTTAAATTTGTATTTATTTATTTATTTATTTTTCTCTTTTGAGGTCTCACAGGAGCCCAGGCTGACCTGGAACTCACTTTGAAGCCTCACTCTGGCCTCAGATTCATGGTGATCTTATATCTTGATCTCTTGAGCGCTGAGATTAAAAGCATGTGCCACCAAGCCTGGCTTATTTTTTTCTGTTTGATATTTTTTCATACATGTATATAAATGAATTTTGAACTTTTGACCCAATTTCCCTCTCTTACCCCTCCCCCTCCCTAATTAACACATTTCTTCTTCCTCATTAATTCTCATCTCACTTTCATCCCTTTTTTATTTTTTTATTTTATTAAATATTTTATTTATTCATTTTCAAGCAGAGAGATACAGAGAAAGATGAGAGAGAGAGGGAGAGAGAGAGAGAGAGAGAGAGAGAGAGAGAGAGAGAGAGAGAGAGAGAGAACCAGGGCCACCACCTTGTGGGTCTGGCTTATGTGGGTCCTGGGGAATTGAACCCGGGGCCATAGGCACTGGAGGCAAGTGCCTTAAGCGCTGAGCCATCTCCCCAGCCCTCATGCCTTTTTTTAATCCATTGAGTTAAATTAGAGTTGCTTGCATGATCCTGGGTGAAAGGTTACTTATGGTAGAATGTGAAATTTACCAGTGGTTTGACTGGTAGAACCTGATTTCCTCTCCTATAGCAACCATGGGGAAGGATACATGAGACCTCAGACTGCCAGATTGTCATCTTTTTTTTTTTTTTTTTTTTTTTTTTGAGATAGGGTCTCTCACTGGCCTGGAACTCACCAAGTGGGATAGACAGGCTGGCCAATGAGACCAGAGATCCATCCATCTCTGCTTCCCCGGTGCTGGGTTTATAAGTGTGTGTACCATCACATCCAGAATTTTTATGTGGGGACTCTCATGCTTGCAAACCAAGCATTTACACCAACAGAGCTATTTTCCTGGTCTTATCCTGAGGTTTACTAAGCAGCAGTGTGCTGCATGCATGGAGATATAGAAAACAATTATACATGCAGGAGAAATGCTCAGATATTTTCATCTGGCAAAGGAACATATTGGAGCATCTTCATGTCTAGTAAATTATTCCTGAAAAATCCAGTCTGAAATCCATGATACAAGTTCAACAGAAAGCTTGGAAATTCTCATTTCAGAGTCTCACAAGGCATTCCGGCAGGAATTTCAACACTCTCCTCTCTCTTGGTTGACTTGGGAATACTGAGTGCCACACACCACACTTGATTTGTGACCTCAACTAAAAGCTCCACTGAACACTACCTCTTTCTTACACAAGTCACAAATTTCACACCGGGATGACAATTGCCCGTGCCTAAATGCCTGACTCATTAGTCTATGCGCTGGTGTTATTTCTTTTTGAAAATAAAACATTCAGTTTTGGAGTAACATTTTTCTACCAGAGAAAGCGGTTTATCTACAGTAAAGGGCTGCTTTTATACTAAGTGAAGTTATCATTGTGGTTATCTTGCTGACTCAGCAACCTGAATATGTGGATTAACAGGAAGGCAGGAACCTAAATTTCGTTAGACTTTCATAATGCCAAAAAAAAAAATCCAATACAGAGAAAGAAAATTTAGAAAAATGCAAGGTGTCCCTAGAAGCATAAAGTAAATCCCAAAGATACACGGCTGATAAAGAGAACAGTGTTCTGCATTGCTGTCAGATTTATTCCGCATAACTCACACGAATAGCTTATTTTCTGCCCAGAAAAATCTCCTGGATAGTAGAGGAGATATACTGAGTGTTTATTCTGAAATTACCTAGTGTAAAACTCACGGCATTTGTTTCCTTAAAGGAGTCAGCCTGACATTTGAACTTCCTTTTAAAATTGCATTAAATATGTATCAGCTACCAAAATAGAATAATGCATTTTCAATTTAGTCTTGGTTACACTTGACCTGTTTTAAAGTACCCCTCTAATGAAATGGAAGCTATAGCAAGATTAATTCTATGCAAGAGGCAGCGTGGATTCTGTTTTATTTAATCATAACGTACAGCATCCACTTTGCCTGAGCATGGAAACAAGGCCGAGATGGAGAGTGCTTTAATCTGGCAGGCCTGATAACATTGTCATAATAATCAGAATGAAGTTCAAGTGCTTTTCTGACCTGAATGGAACACTCATGTTGTACCATAAAAAAAATAATAGTAATAAGGCAGGGCAAGGAACCAAGGAATTCCATGTGTGAGAGCTTGAGGCTGTGGGTGTTTAATCATTCTCGATCAAGGGCAATTGAGCTAGGGAAGAGTTCAAAGGCAATCTTCATGGCCATCACCGGCTCATCTGCTAAATGAAATCATTGGTAAATTTCAACTTTGCAAGGTTGTTCAAAACTTTATGGACGAGGGGACTGAGGTGGAAAGAACCTCAGAGCTGTACTCGACTGGCCAGTGGGAGATGCAGCCTTTCAAGGGGTGCTTTCACCTCTCCCTCATAGAGCCGCTGCAGCTAGAATATGCTAGAACATGCTACGTGTCAGGCAGTCACTCGGCTAGAAGGTGAATGTGCAGTGGATGGAAAGGTCATCATCCAGGGCTAGAGCAATGGATCAGCCGGTAAGTGGCTTCCTGCACAAGCACAAGGGTCTGGGGAGGCCTGAGTTCAAATCTCCAGCTCATCCAAAAACAGCTGGGCATGAATGTCAGTACCTATAACTCAGAGGTGCAGAGATAAAAACTTGGGAGCCAGGAAGCTCTGGGATAGAGACTCCAGCTCAAACAAGAACAGGCAGAAGGGATCCCCCAACAACCCCCGATGCAGACAAGCTGTGAGGCCCACGAAGGCACATAGGTGTATGTGCTATATATGTATAGGTATATATGCTACATGCATCACACACCACATTATAACACATGTACATACAAGCAAAATAAGCAAATAAGCAAAAAGTCCTAATCTAAAACAGGGCTTTTACACTTGTGGGAACAGGCTGAGTTAAAAAAATAAAAATAAAAACAGCATATCATTCTAGCTGTTACTAAAGAAATAAAGTTTTTGCAAAGAGAAATAAGGGAAAAATGGGTTATTCTTGGTCATTTATTTTAGATACAAGGTTGGTTTGCCCAAAGTAGAGATAACTTTACTGAGTGACGGGAAGGCACCATCCATAATTGGAGGACTCCTGAGAACAGGGGTCTCCACAATTCTAAGTCGGGAAGGAGTTTACTGTCTCCTAAGCAGGAACCAGGTTGGTGAAAATGCAAAATGTAATGGGAACATGGGAACAAGTCATGACCAAATCATTCGGAAGGATTTTATTACAAGAACAACGGGAAGCTACAGAGAATTTCAGCTGAAAAAAAAATGGCATGATCAAATTTATATCTTTAAATTTTTGCTCAAGATCCCGTAGAATAACTTGCTTACTTTATGCATATGTGATCATAGTTTTGACAATTATTAATGTCCTTATTTCTCCTTGAACAGTTTTAATGTATTTGAGCCTATAAATGTATAAATATTTATTTTTTAATAATCCATTTCAATATTTTATTTATTCAAGCAGAGAAATACAGAGATAGAGAGAGGGGGGTGGGAGAGCACCAGGGCTACCACCTTGTGGGTCTGGCTTATGTGGGTACTGGGGAATTGAACCTGGGGCCTTAGGCACTGGAGGCAAGTGCCTTAACCGCTGAACCATCTCTCCAGCCCAAGTGTATAAATATTTATGACTCATGACTTCTTTGTATATTTTCTTTACCATGTTTATCTTCCTGTTTCTTGGTGTGATATTTTTCCTTAAAATTTATTGTCTATTTCATTGTATAGCCTGACTAAAAAATTATGAAATCTTAAATACCTAAGAAATTTTAGTTTTCCACATGAGGAATTATCCAACTGGATATTCAATATGCTAAAATAGTTACTCCATTAAGTTACGAATCAAAATGTTGGATGGCCTGATTTTTATTCTTGTAATAATTAGTTATTACTCGCTAAATACTTTTGGAATACTATCACTGTCTTTGATATTGCTGACTCTCACTAAGTTGGGTGGGTCATGTTTTCCTTATTCAGTAACCTACTAACTCTTTCAAGCTCTGGTTTATCTTTAATAATTTTACATGCATATTTACATATTGTCATTCTTTAAAGCTATTGTCTAACAAAGTTCTTCATCATTAACTTGTATTTATTCCTTCTATTCTAGTCTCTATGCCAGCCATTATATATTCATATTTTATATTACATGACTTACTTTTTTTTGTTTCTTATGGCTGGTACCTTACCCAGCCTGCCTATGCATAAATCTACATATTACTAGCTTGAAATCATATTGCCAATTATTGTTTTTCAATGCTACGTATTATAAGCTTAAACCTTTTTATGGTAATATATTGATCAGTTATCTGTGTTAATTTGTTTCTCTAAATACATTGATTCCTTCCATTTTGGGGTACTAGAGTAGGGCTGGAAGCAAAGGTGGGGATGAAAATCAGATCAGACAGTACTAAGCATTCAATCTTGTGGGGATAACCTTCATTTGGTATCACCGCTCCTGGTAACTCATTGGTCTGCTGTCCACCTGAGCCTTGGCAGGGAAGCAGCCTGAGAAAAGGGAAGCTGGAAGTTCTGAGGTGCTGAAGGCAACTGGTCAACCTTCTACTACTCTCTGCTCACCACGTTTTTTCTGTGCCATTTATGTTTGTGTAGCCTCATGGTTCCCTACAACAGTGTGTCTTCTGAGCGTTGGTAGTGAAGGGGAAAGCAATAATATGTGAGGACAGTAAAGAGGAGAAGCTTAAGGGCGCATTAAAGATACACGGGCACCTCCCTTCACCAACCCCTACAATTTCCAGTCAAAGCCTTCAGCCTTCCTTCAGCCTCAGCCTTCGAGGGCTCGTGGTGGATCAGATTGGATTGGTTGCTTAATGTCATGTTTCCTTCTCTTTCTTTGCTTTATCCACATTTAAATTTAGAGGTGATGGCTAGAAACATAAAGTTGTTTACCTCCATGAAGAGTGGACTTTTCATTTTTATACCTTACTTTTTCATATTTCTTTGATTTGAATTAATATTATCTATGTTATACAATTCTCATTCATGATATATATTCATGGCGACTCCAGAAGTATTATTTAATACATCAAGCCTATGGTCTATGATAAGCATTAACTCTTGTTTTCTATTGAAATAATAACCTATGAATTTCTTCACCAAATCATAGGTTTATTTCTAGTTTTTTTTAAGTATTACTATGTCTCACTGATTTTTGTTACCTCAACTTCACAAAATAGTTATTTTAAGATTACTAAAAAGGATTGCTAGAAGAGAAAATATTATTTAATAGGATTTCTTTGTCCTGTTAGCATTTTGTTTAGATATGGAGAACCAAGAAAGTCTGTAATTGAAATCTTACTAAACAAATAAGGGAAAAAATAACAAAAGAACAACCAACTAAAAGCTCTATTCTAAGACTATTAATAGGTTTATAGATCTCAAAATATCTGTAAAACAAAATGAAATTTCTATGAAATTTTGATCATAGTATAAATTACTACATCTTTATTGAATTAGATAACAGTCATTTAGTTGGTAAACAAGCCAATAGCAAGCAAAATTTGACGAGTAACTTTATATCTAAAATTGCATTCTTAGACTCATGGATGTATACATGCAATTACTTTAAAGATGTTGGTTTCTGTCTGGTGTACTTTCTTATGGCTGGTTGTGTTAGAAGCCCCCAAACATGTCTGCATTCTAATCCTGAAAAACTGTGACCATATTGCCTTGTGTGGAAGGGGATTTGGTAGATTAATAACTGTTGCAGTCAGCTTTCTAGTTGCTGCGCAGAAAGAACCCAAACAAAAGTGGCTTGTAGAGGAATGGGTTTATTTGGCTTATGGACTCGAGGGGAGACTCCATTCTGGCAGGGAAAACGATGGCATGAGCAGAGGGCTGGACATCACCTCTGCCACAGCACTGCAAACAGCGGCAGGAAGGTGTGCCAAATACTAGCAA
>PVHP010032836.1:0-20028 GCA_004024765.1 Zapus hudsonius | reverse complement strand
AAGACAAAATCACAAAAAGACCAAAAAAAAAAAAAACAAGGGAACTAGCAAACATTTATGTAGTCACCTTGGATTTGATTCAAGGAAAGAAAGAGGGAGGGAGGGATGGGAGGAGTAATATTGATTAAGATTAAACTAGAAAAACAAAAATGCCCAACGCATTTAATTAAGACAACTGAAAGCCCAAACACCTGTTGTGTATTTGACTTACCTTTTGGACATCAACATGAGAGTCAGAGTCATCAGAAACTTCTATAGGTGGAGGTGGAGAGGGTTTCTCAATAACTGTCCTTTGGTCATCAAGCAGCCCCTCCCTGGCTTTCTCAGGAGAGCCTAAAGTGACTCTTCTGTCAGAGAAGCTGTTCCTGGTTGGTCCAGGCTTGTCCTTCACCCTGAGCTTTGGGGAGGATTCCTCTTGCTCAGGAGCAGTGACCTTCGTGAAGCTCGTGGCTGGCCCTTCTCCTCGGCTGGGGCATTCTCCCAAGCTTGGCTTCCCCCGAGGGATGGCAGCCTCTCCCTTCCTCTTTGGCATCGACTTCCCCAGGATGCCCTGGATGGCTTTCAGGTATATCACTGTAGAGCCTTGATCTCGAACTCTGTCCCTCCTCCTCATCTGGACCTTATTTGGTTTCTCCATAGCATCACTTGGACCCTCAGCTTCAGCAGCAAACTCAGAGTTACAAGAACTCCCTTTAGAATCAACCTAGGATTTAATAAGAGAGGCTCTGAAGGGTTGTCACACCTGGTGCACTTGGCGAATGACAAGTCAGCAGTGATCCTACAAGACTAAGCAAAGTGCCCGTGTGGGGTAGAGACAACATGCTCTCAGATGGCAACTTTGGAGGGCCTCAGATACTGCCCTCTAAGGCTCATCCAATGGGACTCTCTCTTATTTTTAACTAATTAATTTATTTATATTTTTTTGGTTTTTCGAGGTAGGGTCTCGCTCTAGTCCAGGCTGACCTGGAATTCACTATGTAGTCTCAGGGTGGCCTTGAACTCACGGTGATCCTCCTATCTCTGCCTCCCAAGTGCTGGGATTAAAGGCGTGCACCACCACGCCCAGCTTCTCTTATTTTGACAGTTAACTCATACTTTCAGGCAAGTTCCACAAATTCCATGCCTGACCCCCTCCCCCTGAGTGGGAGGAGTCTCTAACTAGAGTTCAAACCTAATCCTAAAACTGATTGGTCAAAGACAGACCATGTCTCTCTGCTCACCTGGGGCAGAGAATACTCAGTAGTACTAACAGGAAATCCAGCTCTCTCCCCAATGTGGCTTCCTAGAAGGAGGACTTCCAGACCTTAGGAAGGTAAGGTCTCACCATTAGGCTGTGGTGAGAGGGTCTCAGGATTCTTTCCCACATGAACCTTTTTCCTCATGATGGGAGCCCTGTTATCTTTCTTTTTTCTGCTTGTTTAGCTGAACAGCACAGATTTTGTTAAACCCTCTCCCACGTGTTCTCTCCATACTAGTGGCTGGAGAACTGTAACTTCCCATTTTCTTTTGAATAAAGTCTCCCACTCTATCTTATCCTCATCCTCTGGTGGTCTATAATTTTAATTCTTTAATTTTATAGACAAGAATTCAGGTACTCCTTATGTTCTGAGGTGTATTAGAAGTAGCTGGGAATTATCTAAATTCTAATCCCCAGCTCCCCTGTTACATTATCACATGGGAAGGGAAGCACTGAGATGAACAGCTATACTGCAAGCTCCAGGGAAGCAATGGCATGCTTCACAGCAGATCAACAGCAGCTCAACATTTCCCCACTGGAGAAACTAGCTATCCCAGCTGTGGTAGTTGGAAGGGGTGTCCCCCAATAGATTCAAGAGTTTATTAAGGTTTTTCTCCAGCTGCCTGGCTAGAGGGTGTGTCACCTTGGCCAGATCCTAGGGCTCTAAGGAGTTTCTGGGGTGAGCCTGGAATTCCAGCTATACACATACAAAGAGCAGTCTGAGCTCATGCCTGGAGTTCCTGCTGTGTGAGATTGAGTGTGTTTGCTAGCTTTTGAGTTTCTGGTGATGGGTTTTCTCTCTCTGCTTGGACTGTGAAAGCCTCTTTCACCATTATGGAACTTCCCCTGGATCTGTTACTTCAATACTTTCCTCCCAAAACTGTGCCTGGTTTGGAGAGTCATCCCAGCAGCATATGGCTCACTATGACACCAGTCCTACATAACAAGATCCTCAAAGAGCCCATCAAGGGGGAAGAGCTGAACCAAGGAATGCCAGTCCCCAAGTTTTGAGTGAGTTCTTGTCTCTGCGGCCCAAGCCCCTTGTTGTAGTCTGAGACAAAGAATCCAACCAGGAAAGGCAGCTCTTGGAGAAATGATTTTGGCTTAGACTCGAGGGGAAGCTCATGGCAGGGCATCACCTCCACCATAGCACTGCAAACAGTGGCAGGAAGATATGCCAAACTCTGGCAAGGAGATGCTGGCTATAACACCCGTAAGCCCACCCTCAACAACACACCGCAAATAAGGTTCCAAAATTGCTATCAGCTGGGGATCAAGCATTCAGAACACATACATTTGTGGGGGACACCCGGATCAAACCATCACACCCTTCCAGTCTTTTGCCAACTCTCCACAAACCATAACCTTGCTATTAGAAGGAAATCCACTCTCCCAAAGAGGGCACAAGGGCCATCAGGTCATTTTTCCCGCCTCACCCAACCCCCACCTGCTCAGAAACATAGGTAATGCCTCAGCCCCTTCCTTTTTTTTCTCCATACCCACTTACTCCAGAAATCCAAAGAGAAGAAACTAGGCTATGCATTTGCAATATCAATTTGGGTGACGCTCACCTCCACTCTTACAAGTGTGGTATAAGAAAACCTAGTGCTCGGACTGGAGAGATGGCTCAGCGGTTAAGGCACTTGCCTCCAGTGCCTAAGGCCCAGGGTTCAATTCCCCAGGACCCACATGAGCCAGACCCACAAGGTGGTGTCCCTGATGCTCTCTCGCTCTCTCTCTCTCTCTCTTCTTGAAAATGAATAAATAAAATATTTGAAAAAAAGAAAAAGAAAACCTAGTGCTCTCCTCCAAACCTCCCTGGCTAGAACCTGACGTGACTGCTGTTAACTCAAGGCATTCTACAGCCCTACAATTGTTACTTCTAACTCAACTATATTAAATTTCCCTCAAAAGTAAACACTAAGGTCAGATGTGATGGCACATACCTATAATCCCACTACTAAGCAGCTAAGGCAGGAGATCACTGTGTTTCAGTTCAGCCTAGATAGCATAAGCTCCAGTAAAATTTTCAGTAAAACAGGCCCAGTGTGGTAATGTACTCTTTAATCCCAGCACTCAGGAGGCAGAGGCAGGGGGATTGCTAGGAGTTCGAGGCCAGCCTGAGACTACATAGTGAATTCTCATAGTCAGCCTGGACTAGAGCAAGACCCTACCTCAAAAGAGAAAAAAAAATCAGCAAAATAAATGTAAATAGGGACGGAGAAATGGCTTAGTGGTTAGGACACTTGCCTGTAAAGCCTAATGACCTGGATTTGGTTCCCCAGTACAGTCAGATACACAAAGTGGCTCATGCATCTGGAATTTGCAGCAGCAAGAGGCCCTGGAGTGCCCATTCTCTCTCTGCTTGCAAATTAAATGTAAATACAGTCAGCAAAAGGAAGTCTACATTAAGCTTAATAATGCTTTTCCTGCACAGTGGAAAAGAGGGGCCTACCCTGAGGAATGCCAGTATCCACAGGGGTCTGGGTAGACTCCATTCAAGGTTCTGATGGCCCTGCTACAGGAAGAGTCAAGAACAAGAACTAAAGACTAATCTCACCAGAAGATGATATTGCTCTTGTATGTATATATTTTCCAACAGAGCCTATGATGGGGCTCAGGCTCCTATTGCACTTTTATTTTTTCAACCTTTTCGCTCCAAGAAGCACATCATATCCTTGTTTATAAAAAAAAAAAAAAAAAAAAAAAAAAAAAAAAAAAAAAAAAAAAAAAAAAAAAAAAAAAAAAAAAAAAAAAAAAAAAAGACAGAAAGAAAAGAAAAAATAATGGGGGCAGGAGAGAGGACATGAGTATAACCCAATGGGAATAGGAACAATGTGCTATGTATGTTGAGGCAGGGTCTCGCTCATTATGTACTTTAAGCACATAATTAATAGGGAAAAAAATATGTTGGAAAAGGTCAGCCAAGCATTAGGAGAGCTCACATGAAAATGAGCTCAGGGGCTGGAATAATGGCTCAGCAGTTAAGTCGCTTGTCTGCATAGCCTAAGGACCTGAGTTCAATTCCCCAGTACCCACATAAAGCCAGATGCATAAGGTGGAGCATGTATCTGAAGTGATATCGTCTGCAGAGGTTAGAGGTTCTGGCACACGCATTCTCTATCCCCTCCCTCAAATAAATAAATAAAATGTTTTTTAAAAAATGAGGGCTGGAGAGATGGTTCAGTGGTTAAGGTGCTTGACGGCAGAGCCTAATGACCCAAGCTCCCAGTACCCAGGTAAAAGCCAGATGCACAAAGTGTCGCATGCTTTTGGAGTCCATTTGCAGTGGCATGTGGCCCTGGTGCACCCACATTCATTTCATTTTCTCTCTATGCACTTGCAAATAATGAATTAAAAGTAAAATAAAATAAACACTGGAACATCTTTTCTGAACATTCTGTGTCCTGACACAGAGCGCTCTGGCTGAAAGACAGGGGCTCAGAAAGCCATCTCTCCAGCCTCCTTGGAGATTGATCTACAGAGCAGACACAGGACAGACGGATGGGTAGCCAGACTGCCTCAGAAGGACAGGGGAAAACGTGCTGTCAGTGTTCCTCAGCTGTGCTTACTCACAGGACCTGGGACTTATTAAACCAACCACTCCCAAAGTGAAGGGGAACAACAGCACACCTTGAAAACGGTCAAAGGAATTCTGCAACTGGGGACAAGCCCTGAGCTCTGCCATGTTTTCTTGCTTTGGATTTTTTTTGAGGTAGGGTCTCACTCCCAGGCTGATCACGAACTGGCTGGCCTGGAGCTCACAGGATCCTCCTACCTCAGCCTTCTAGGTGCTAGGATTAAAACACGAGCCACCAAGCTTGGCATCTTCCCTGTTTTCAAACACACACACCAGTGATAGACCTTAGCAAGGCTCCATGTGGACCATCAAACAGTAACATTTACATCTTGTATCACAGCCCTGCTTAGCAAGTCATCTCTGCCCACAACCCTAACTCTAATCGCTGAGAACACACTCCGAATTCCTGACTAAAGCCTGCTCTCCAACATCTACCTGACTTCATGGAAATCATACCATGCTGAGGTCACATGACCACCTCCTCAGCCCTCACATCACACAGTGCTTCCCAGTAGCTAGCCCCTAGCTAATATGACAGCCCAAAGAAAACTGGCATACAGTACCTCTCAGGTGCTAACTGGAACTGTCAAAAGCAGCCTGCCCCAGGCCTTAATGAGAAAGGTAAATCCCTCCAGGCAAGCATTGAACCACATCCTCGAGGGATAATCTACAGCACAGCCAGAGACTGAAGAAAACAAACTCCTGCCAGACACAGGCTTCACTGTCAGTGGGGCTAAAAGCAACCAAGGGAGCTGGAGAGATGGCATAGTGGTTAGCTCGCTCACCTGATGCACATTAAGGGTTCACAATAATAAGGCATGGGCTTGGAGAAGGGGGAAGCAGAGCACTTACTCACCTGAACAAGGCTCTGGGTTCAATCCCCAGGAAGGTGAGAAGAGATGGAGAGCCAGCCAGCCTTATTTCTGAGCTCCACACAAGCAATCATGAGGAAAGTCTATAATCCCAGCATTTAGGAGTAGAGGGCAGGAAGATCAGGACTTCAAGGTCAGCCTCAAATACACAGCAAGTTTAAGGCCACTGGACTCACAAGAGGATTTGTCCCGTCCCCCCAAAAAAAAAAAAAATCAAAGAGAAAAAGGACGATAGAGCTGTGGACAACCAAATCCACCAACAAACTATGGGATGATGGTTGACATCCTGGCAGGAGATGAGCCACCTCTGGCCTATCATACAGGCCCCAAATGAAACCTATGAGAAAGTGGCAAGATAAACAAGTCAAATAACCCAGGCTAGGTCAATGGAGACAGACACCAATGATACCCATCACAACCCCAAGTAGAAGTCCAGAGACACTTAAGATCTCAACAATAAAACAGACTAAAACTCACCCACCATGACTCAGGGAAGTGAGCAGAAGAGGGGGCATTAGGATTGTAAGAGCCATGGTGGGGGAGAATATCCAGAGACATTGCCTCCCTCAGTAACAACACACAAGGAGAAAAAAACCCTGGCCACCTCTTGTGCAATTCATAACCTCCTACCCATGGACTGATCCAGTATGCCCATGGAGGAGGACCCCCAGTGGGTTGGGGACAGAGAGGAAAATGGGGGCTCCATCATAAGATTTGCCCATACAATGTATCTAATTATTAATAATACAGATGTAAAAAAAAAAAAAGAGAAGGCCGGGCGTGGTGGCACACGCCTTTAATCCCAGCACTTGGGAGGCAGAGGTAGGAGGATTGCTGTGAGTTCAAGGCCACCCTGAGACTACACAGTGAATTCCAGGTCAGCCTGGGCTAGAGTGAGACCCTACCTCGAAAAACCAAAAAAAAAAAAAGAGAGAGAGAGAGAGAGAACAAGGAAACACCAGGAGAGGTTTGAGACTGACCTACTTGCCATGGACTTCTCTGACGACTTTCTCTACTGTAGTCCACTCCTCCACTCACAGAATGCAATGTCCCTAGCTCACCAACCTACAATGTAAGCCCCAAGAAGGTAGGGAACCCTACACACCTAGATCACAGTGCCTGCACATAGTAGGCTATCAATAAACCTATTCAAAAAAAAACCAGACCCTTGAAGTCAGCTGCAAATGTTTCCATCCTGGAAATAGACTTGGTCTCCAAAAACCACTAGCAAACTAAAAAACCACCAGAGAGCTGGAGAGATGGTCTGATCCAGGGCTTGAGTCCCCAGGACCCATGCAAAGGCAGACGCAAAGTGGCAGGAGGCCCTGAAGCCAACAAACCCATGAGTTTCTGAAAAGCCACTCCAAGAACCAATTCCATGGCTCTGTGATTCTAAGGGGCACAATTCCTTAAACCGCCCAACCAAAATCTCACATCATCACTGAGGAGACTCTCCAGCCTGGCTGCTCACTTACAATGACCTGTAGAAACACTCATTGGGGTAGGAGGCAGGTAAAAAGTATTTTAAAGCTTTCCAAGTAGTTCCCAAGTGCCACCAAACCCGGAAACTGTCTAAGGAGCTTCAGGCCAATCCTGGCAGATCACCTGCTTTGGGAATAGAAGAGAAGATACCTTCAAAAGTGCATCATCTAGCGGCGGCGCGCGCCTTCAGTCCCTGCCTGGGTTGAGATCACCCTGAGGCAACAGAGTGAATTCCAGGTCAGCCAGGGCTAGAGGGAGACCCCACCTCGGAAAGAAAGTCTAATCTTTGGTCTCCTCCCACCAAATTTCCGCCCTTCGACCCTCCTGCAGCCACCCACCTGGCTGCAGGCTTCTTCCTTGAGAGCAGCCATTTCCCCTGGGGACCGGGGAGCAGGGCGCAGCGGGGACCCCCAGGACGAAGCGGAGCCCGGGGGAGCGGCGGGCCTGCGGCGGAGGGATGACTTGGGCTTGCAGGCCGTCACACCGTCCTCGCGGCGGCCACCCGGGCGTTTGGAGCTGCCGGCCCCTCTCGAACGACCGGAGGCGGCCACATCGCCGGGCTCCCGGCGGCGGCTGCGCTTGCTCGGAGTCCCTTCCGAAGCGCTGCTCCAGCGGTACCCGACCTTGCGCCGCTCCGACGCCATGGGCCCCTGCAAGGAAGGAGAGGCCCGGTCCAGCCGCAGCCTTCCGGGCCGCCCCCCTCCCCGGGCCCGCGGGGCGGCCGGAGGCGGGCACCGGCCTCACTGACCTCTCCCTCTTCTCGCCTTCGCCCATCCCAGGTCTGGGGTCCAGGGAGGCCGGGGCGCGCCGCAGACGACCCGATCCTGCACGCTTCCGCTCGGCCTTAAGCCCCGCGCGCCGCTGCGCCGAGCCGCTTCCGGGAGCCCCGAGGCGGAGCGCAGCAAAGCCCCCCTCAGCCCCGAGGCGCATCCAGAGCCGCAGCCCCAGGGCCGCGCCGGAGGACCCGGCGGCCGCTCTGCCCCGCGGCCCGCCCCGCCGCCCCCGGCCCCGCAGGCCCACCGAGGCCCGCAGCACGCTCCCGCAGCCTCCGCGGCCGCCCAGAGGAACGAGCCCGCGGCCCGCGGCCGGCGAGGCAGGGGCGGAGCCTGCGCCGCGCCGCACCGCGCCGAGGACGCTCCCGGCTTCCGTCGGAGGGGGCGGGACTCCGCTCCGCCGGAGCGCGCCTATTGGCTGAGGCTCGGAGGCGGGGTCTACGCCGGACGAAACTCGTCCGTCCACTGGCCGCGAAGCCTTTTGCCGCGGCTCAGGGAGACCGAGGAAGGGACAGCTTCGGTTAGAAGGTAGAGCCACGCTAAAAAAGGGAGGGCCTGGAGCCGGGCGTGGTGGCAGAGGTAGGAGCGCCGTGAGTTCAAGGCCAGCCTGAGACTACGGAGTGAAGTCCAGGTCAGCCTGGGCTAGAGCGAGACCCTGCCTCGGAAAACAAACAAAAAAAGGAGGGCCTAAGACTCGGGTTCGATTCCCCAGTACCCACGTAAAGCCATGGAGTTCATTTGCAGTGGCTGGAGGCCCTGGCGCACCCACTTGAGTTCCAGTGTCTAGAGTGAGACCCCGCCTCAGAGGTAGGAGCTACCATTGTTGTGAGTTTGAACCAAAATGAATAGATAATTGATAATAAATTGCAGGTGAAGAAGACCTTCAATCCCAGGTACTACCTGGAAAGCAGACAGGGAAGATCTGCCTGGGCCTCAGTGAGATCCTACCTGGAAAAGCCTGTAATCACAGCACTGACGCAGCACCCAAGGTGGTTCTGGGGCTGCTGGGCGGGGGCCAGTGGCAGGATGGCAGGAGGGGAATTGAAAGCCAGCCTGGGCTACATGAGACCCTCTCTCAAACCCTTTCTCCTCAACCAAAAGGCTGGAGGCATAGCCCAGTAGAGCACTTATGGAAGGCCTAAGTCTTCCCGCCCACACACGACCCAAATATATAGAATATCTAAATGTCAGCTAGGTAAGTAATAGAAACTCTTACAAAAGACTCTCAGGCTGGAGAGATGGTTCAGCAGTTAAGGCACTTGCCTCTAGTGCCTAAGGCCCCGGGTTGGTTCTCTCTCTCTCTCTTTCTCTCCTCTCTCTTCTCTCTTCGAAAATGAATAAATAAATATTTTTTTAAAAAAGACTCTCACAGGTGTGCTGGGCGGGTCTCTGTGAATGGAGGCTCCAGAGGTGAGGGGCATTCCTGAGGATAACATCAGAGGTTGGCCTCTGCACACACGCGCGCACACACACACACACACACACACACACACATATAAAAAGGTACAAATAAATCAATTTTCCACCCATTTATTTGACCCAACCTAAATGCATTATATCCTTTGGGTTATGGACATATAAAATGGTATGGCCAAGAGTGGTGGTACACATTTAATCCCAACACTTGGGAGGCAGAAGTAGATTGTTGTGAGTTCAAGGCCAGCCTGGAGTTACAGAGTGAGTTCCAGACCAACCTGGGCTAGAGTAAGACCCTACCTAAAAAAATAAATAAATAAAAACCAGTATGAACTCCTCAAAACATACTGTTTTTCTTTGCTAGAACATGGAAAGAAGGAATTGAAAGGACTGGGATGTATCTCAATTGGAAAAGGACTTTCCCAGCTTGCATAAGATGCATCCCTAGCACACACCTGTAATCCTAGCACTAGGGAGACCAAGGCAGGAAAATCTGGCCAGCCTGGGCTGCACAGGGAGCTTGAAGCCAGCTTGGGTTATGTGAGACCAACCAGAGGGAGGGAGTTTCTTTGGGCTCCCCACTTGGGAGTTATGGCGGCAGGAGTGAGACAGCATCCCTGCATCTGGATGTATGCTTTTTCTCCTTTTTATTCAGTCCTGATTAGTGTGGGTTTTCACTCCTCAGCTAATCCTCCCCACTCACAGACATAACAAGAGGTGTGTCTCCTAAGTGAGTGCAAGCCTATCAAGTTAGTAATGAAGATTAACCGTAAGTGAAGGCAACACTATTTGTAGCAGTGTGAATGAAAGCAACCTTAATATTTCTGGAGGAACTGGCTATCAGATTCGCCTCTACTTACAGTGAGGGCACATCTATAAACAAATACACCTGGACACAAAAAAGTACAAGGCATCTGTTGGCTTTACAAACAACATGTTTTTACTTTAAAAATAAATCACTATAGTGGAATTATCTTAAAGAGGACATTTCTCCTAATGTGTTAAAAATAGCTTTGTTGCACAATTGATTTGTAACATTACTTTTCAGAAAACTTTAGCTAAATGGCCAAAATATAGATTTAATATCCTGTTGTTTATATCATAAAACAGAATAAATGTACTTTCAATGTGAAACTTTTCCTCCCAATAGCAGAAACATGGAGAATAGGCAGGGTTTACCTTACAAGAAAATGATCCTAGAAAGGATTTAGTCAGCAGCAGAATCAAACATGAGATTGTTCTCCTCATTCTTCATCCAGCTATAAATAAAACACAATTTCAAAATACAGTTTCCATTGAAAGTATGAACATCCAGCTGGGCATGGCGGCGCACACCTTTAATCCCAGCACTCGGGAGACAGAGGTAGGAGGATCACCGTAAGTTCAAGGCCACCCTGAGACTACATAGTGAACTCCAGGTCAGCCTGGGCTAGAGCGAGACCCTACCTCGAAAAACCAAAAAAAAAGTATGAGTATTCATGGATAGGAGGATGAGGTGCCGAGCAGGTGCCTAATAAATAACTTGTTTGCAGAGGAAGTAGGAAACCTACTGAGCCCTCTTCCAGGTGAGCTAGAGGTGAGTTAAGAACTGCACTGGGTCTCCAGCTGACTTTCACAGCATAGAAGCCAGAAATGCAGGTGCCAGTAGAAAAGAATGAAACAAAGGAAAAATCCAGGGGCTTTGCAGAATGGCTTCGTCAGCTGAGCTGCTGGGGTAACAGCATCCCTAAGGATGGTGGTGATTGTCACAGGCTCCCTGGAACCACAAAACCACCGACATCCTAGTTGCGTGCCAGGTGTTCCACGCCAGCTCCTCCACTGTAGCACTGAGCCAGTTCCAGACAAGAGCACCTCTAAAAGCTGAGGTCCCCTCTCTCCTAACTCAACTCTGATGAAATGGAAGTTTCCTTTGGTTCTATCAGGGCAGACCTTGGACTCTGCCTCAGGCTTTTTCTTTCACAGGACACTTGTCTGTCCTTGATGACAAGGGTCCTGAGCTCTGTTCGGCTCATCAGGGGCCAAACAGCTCGATGCTGTCCAGGTTCTCCTCCTGGTAGCGCAGGATGTTCTCCATTAGTCTCCTTTTGGCCTCGTTGATCTCGATTCTCCAGGAAGTCTCTGCAGCTGATGTTCAACAGGAAATGACACAGAATGCTTCGATTAAAATTCTTTCTGAAATCAGGCCCCTGACTTCTGTCTTTGCAGGGAAACCCACGGTCTTCCCCTCCCCCTTCCATACAGTGATTTGAGTCTGCAGTGTTGACAGCCTGTCTCTCCTCCATTCTCCTTCCCATGGAGCGCTCAGAACCTACAGCCTTCCAGCCAAATTACTGTGTCAAAACATCTTCCGACTACTTTCACAAGGAAGCCTGGCATACGTGGACCCAAGTGCCAGTGGTGGAAGGTGTCTAGAAGTGACTGGCCAGGAGGCAGAGGCAGGCAGGAGACAGCACAGGCCTCGCTGGTCCCAAGAAAGCATTCAGCCTTAGTCTCTAGGTGCAAGGGAGACTTTAAAACAGAAGTCCCGGGCTGGAGAGATGGCTTAGCGGTTAAGGCACTTGCCTCCAGTGCCTAAGGCCCCAGGTTCAATTCCCCAGGACCCACATAAGCCAGACCCACAAGGTGGTGGCCCTGGTTCTCTCTCTCTCTCTCTCTCTCTCTCTCTCTCTCTCTCTCTCTCTCTCTCTCTCTCTCTCTCTCTCTCTCCTTGCAAATAAATATATTTTAAAAACAATTTAGGGCTGGTGGAGAGATGGCTCAGCAGTTAAGGCACTTGCTAACGACCTGGGTTCAATTCCCCAAACCCTCACATAAAGCCAGATGCACAAAGTGGAGCATGCATCTGGAGTTTGCAGTGGCTGGAGTCCCTGGTGTGCCCATTCTCTCTCCTCTCTCTATGTTTGTAAACAAATAAATATGTTTTTTTAAATTTAAGAGAACACTAAAATTTGAAGTTAAAAAATGAACACTCTAGTGAGTCGCAGTGGCACACACCTTTAGTCCCAGCACCCTGGAGGCAGAGGCAGGAGGATCACTGTGAGTGCGAGGCCACCTTAAGACCACATAGTGAATTCCAGGTCAGCCTGGGCTAGAGTGAAACCCTGCCTTGAAAAACAAAAGCACACTCTATAGTTGGGTGTGGGGTGCACACCTTTAATCCCAACTTGTGGGAAACTGAGGTAGGAGGTCTTGAGTTCAAGGCCACCATGGGACTACAGAGTGAGTTCAGGATGGCCTAGAGGGAGACCCTGCCTTTAAAAAAAAAGGGGGAGCAAAAAACCCTCCAAATTCTCCAGACATGGCGAGTCCAGCACTTAGGAGCAGATCCAAGAGGACACTTCAAGTGTGAGGGATTCCAGGACAACTCTCAAAAAAAATACTCTGCTGCTGAGCTGAGGGTGTAGCTCAATGGTGGAGCAAGCGTGACCTCCAGCACCACAAAAGCACATACAGAAATAATAAAACCAGCTGGGCGTGGTGGTGTACGCCTTTAATTCCCAGTGAATTCCAGGTCAGCCTGGGCTAGAGCAAGACCCTACCTCAAAAAACAAAACAAAAACAAACAAACAAAAAAAGATATAGGGCTGGAGAGATGGCTCAGCAGGTAAGGCACTTGCCTCCAGTGCCTAAGGCCCCGGGTTCAGTTCCCCAGGACCCACATAAGCCAGACCCACAGGGTGGTGGCCCTGGTGCATTCTCTCTCTCTCTCTCTCTCTCTCTCTCTCTCTCTCTCTCTCTCTCCTTGAAAATGAATAAAATAAAATATTTTTTAAAAAAAGAAATAATAAAACCAGGCTGAAGAGATAGCTCAGCAGTTAAAGGCATTTGCTTGCAAAGCCTGACAACCTGGGTTCAATTCCCAAGTGTTAGGTCTAGATTCAGGCTACACCCCGTCCCCTCCCCCAGCTGGCCTCAGGTCCAGGTCTCTGAAACAGGAGATAACACCCCCCACCTGCTGTGTCTCTGTCTGGAGGGAGGCACTGGCCTTCCTGATGCTGAGAACTAACTACTGACCACCTCAGCTGGACATTCACCTTAAAAGCCAGATCTTGATCTGGCCTCCCGCTTTCTCCCATCTTGGGAGCTAGCCTGGAGCTCGGGTCCCTTTTCTTCCTATTAAAAACCTTTCCTTGCAGAGCGGTGTCCCTGATGGTCATTTTCATTTTAACACCCAGTACCTGCATAAAGCCAGATGCATAAAATGTCATGTTTCTGGCAGCAGGCTCTGGCACCCCCTCCCTCCCCGCGCAAATAAATTAAAAATATAAATAAAACAGCCAGGTGTGGTAGCACACATCCTTAGTCCCAGCACTCAGGAGGCAGAAGTAGGAGGATGGCTGTGAGTTGTGAGTTTGAAGCCAGCTGGGACTACAGAGTGAGTTCCAGGTCAGCCTAGGCTAGAGGGAGACCTACCTAGAAAAAGCTAAAATAAATAAAACCCAACTCTCACAGGTTCATGGAGGAAGAACTGGAGCGAGGAACAGGAGTGTCTCGAGAAAGCGGAGAAGTGCAGTCCTCCCAGCCAATGGACAGGAGCCGCAACAAGTGGTGGCGGGGGCAGGGCACAGCCAGAATGACCAGAGACACGTCTGGGCACCCACTCACCATCCCAGGGCAGGTGCAGGCCTGCGCAGGCCTGCGAGGAGCTGGCCTCAGGGAGGCTGGAATTGTCCACATCGTCGGTTTCCTCTGGTGTGTTGCAGGAAGAAGCCGTGTCCTCGGGAAGTCCATTGCATGACAGTGACACCAGACCTGGGAGCCACTGCTCCACCGCAGCCAGGGCTCCCCGCGCCTGGGAGGACACAGGAGAGCTGGTTACTGGATTCCATCTTCAACAGATGAGGCCACACAAGCAAGTGACCTGAACTGGCCAATCAAGACCTTTGCCTGGACTTCAAGCGCTGTAAGGTCCTATGGTTCTTTTGTCCCCCCCTCCACCCCCGCTTGTGGGTTTTGTGGGGGAGGAGGGCTCCAGGTAGGATCTCAGTCCAGCCCAGGCTAACCTGGAACTCACTTTGTAGATCCAGGCTGGCCTGGAACTCACAATGATCCTCCTACCAGTGCCTCCTGAGTGCTAGCAGACCCTGACTCCCCACCAAACCAAAGAAACCTATTTAATAGTAGGAAAAACCTCATGAAAGTGAAGAGAGAGCTGCAGGCAGACGGACAGAAAGAGAGACAGCAGCTCAGGACTGGACAGCCATGCAGGTCTCTGCTGATGTCAGCATGAGCCACTAGTCATTCACTTACTCATCATTTCTTCCCTGCCTCTCTGTCCACCTCAGCTGGAGTTTGGTTTCCATTAGAGCAAGCTACTGAAGGATGAGAAATTACTGGACAAAGTAGAGCAGACTGTGAGAACTTTGACTTAGCAAGTTGTAGAAAGATAAAGGAATGAGGATGTTTGCTGTCATCCCTCTTGTTCGTAATGGACAGTTTATAGGAGCTCATTGTAGACCTTTGTCACTTTCTGGAGGTCTCCTTCTGAGCTTCCTGCCCTAAGGGATTCCACGAGCTTTGAAATTTACTGGAAAGGGGTCTGTGAATACAGCAAGCTTTGGACAAGACAGACAGGAGGGGAAGGGGGCAAGATGGGAGGGGAATAAGAATGTCTGCTGTTGTTTATGTCTATGGGCTTATCTGCACTTCCCAGAAACCATTTTAAATCTTTGGTTAGACTTTGTTACAGCTAAATGCATCTGTGACTTGCTTTTGTTAACATGCTTATCACACCACCCGTCACTCCACCCTGTCAAATGACCCACACAGGGCATCCTAGCATAAAATAAAACCTCCTTTAGCTGGTTCGGCTTTGTCTCTCTTTGGCTTGGGGTATTTCTACTTCATTTCTAACACTTTCAACCAGGAATGCATTATTTGTTCTCCCTTGAGGCCTTTTCTGATTAGGGAGGTTAGCAAAATTTGAAGGAAGCAGGGAATGAATGCTTCTCTCCTCCACACACACAAGATGTAAATACGCATGTCTGTTTTTGTGAGTGTGGTCCTTGGGATTGGACCCGGGGCCTTGAGCATGTATGCTAGGCAAACGCTCTGCTGGGCCATCTCCCCAGCCCTTTCCTTTCACCTTGTTTTTTTAAAATTCATTCATTCATTCGTTTTTTGGGGTGTGTATATGCATGTATATGCATGTGTGAGTACAGGTGTGTGCATGCCATGGCACACCTATGGAGGTCAGCAGACAACTTCTGATCCTCGCCTTCTACCTTGTTTGAGGCACGGTCTCTTGTTCATCCCCACCTATCTACCCCACCCCCTTTTGCTGTAGACACACTGGGATTTCAGAAGCACACTACAGTTTCTGGCTTGTACATGAGGCCTGCAGACTGAACTCAGGTACTTAACACTATCCACCACAGCCCTCTCTCCAGCCCTCACCTTATTTTGAGATGGCGTCTCATAAAGTTGCCTAGGTTGGCTCTGAAATCACTCTGTAGACCAGGCAAGCCATCAACTTGCCATCCTCCTGCCTCAACCTTGTGAGTAGCTGGATTACAAACTTGCACCACAAGACACAGCTCACACATGTATCTTGTTTCTCTGTGCTTTCTAAAACCTCAGCATGTGAATGCATGTATATATGATGCACACTGAATTTTTATAAATAGAAATGTGACAGTTAACTCTTTCAGGCAAGTTACATAGATTCCATGCCTGATCCCCTTCCCTTGAGTGGGAGGTGTCTCTAACTAGAGTCCAAACCTAATCCTGAAACTCACCTGGAGCAGGGAATTCTGTCTCTTCTCTCCCTGACATGGCAGGCTAACAGAAGGACCTTAGGTAAGGTCCTAATGGCTGTGGCAAGGGGCTGTGTTTCCTTCCCACATGAACCTTTTCTTCTCATGATCTTTCCCTCTTCTGCTTGTTTGGCTGAGCAGCACAGATTTTGCTAAAACCTCTCCCACATGCTCTCCACACACTAGTGGCTGGAGATCTCTGTTACTTCTCATTTCTTTTAATTAAGATATGGGCTACTTTCTCCTATCCCAATCCCAAATCCTCTAAATTTACTCCAATCTGAAATAAATGTGTGTGATGGAGAAAATGCTCTTATCTAATTTTGTCCAATTCTTTGGCATCCTGAGATATGAACTCTGGGGTAGGTTCGATGAGTAAAGCCTCGGGTATTCACCCCAGTGTTAGGAGTTTTCACCGTTACAGAAAGATCAGGGCTGGGGAGATTGCCGAGTGGTTAAAGGTGTTTTCTTGCAAAACTGCTGGCCCAAGTTCAATTCCCCAGCACCCATGTAAAGCACATGTATGATGTGTGTCCCCCATACATAAATATATACAGATAGATAGATAGATAGATAATCAGGTTAGAGCCAGGCAAGGTGGTACAAACGCGTAATAATCCCAGCTCTTAGGAGGAAGAAGCAGAAGGACCAGGAGTTTAAGGACACCTTCAACTACATAGCAAGTCCAAGGCCAGCCTGGGCTACATGAGACCTGGTCTCAAAACAAAGATCAGAAAGCCAGGAGTCCTGGCTCAGGTCTGCAATCTCATCTCTCAGGAGACTGAGGCAGGAGGATTAAAGAGCTTACATTCAGGGCCTAAGCCTCTCAGTCAGTCAGTGACAGCACAGGCCGCTGGTTTCCCAGTCCACAGCCCGCCAATCGTCATCTTCCTACCTTGGTTGTGATGTACAGAAGGCAAGGACTGCTTGCCTTTTTTTTTTTTTTTTTTTTTTGGGGGGGGGGTTCGAGGTAGAATCTTGCTCTAGCCCAGGCTGACCTGGAATCCACTCTGTAGTCTCAGGGTGGCCTCAAACTCATGGTGATCCTTCTACCTCTGCCTTCCAAATGCTGGGATTAAAGATGTGCGCCACCACCCCCAGCTTCATTTCCTTTTTGTATCTCACATGCCCCTTCAGTCATGTCGGCAAATGTCTTCTCATCCTTTAAGACTCAGCTCAAATGTCAGTCCTTAAATCTTCACACTAAAAAAGTTTGCCAAGCTGCAGACTGCATGCCCTTGTCCCTAGGTGTGGCCCACAGGGTGTGAGAAAAAGTGATATGTGCATTTCCTGGTTGTCTTTTTAAAGAGAAGAGCTTGTATGAATGCGGGTGTCTTCTTCTAACCCGCTTTTGGGATGAACTGAGCTAGAACTGCTATCTTAGATGGAAACGGAAGCCGTAAGGGCAGCACAGACGCCACACAGAAGGGCCGAGTCCCCACGACCACCACATCTGCGCTGCCGTGTTCAAGCTGTTATGCAACCCACTGTTTTCCCTACAAACTAAACAAACGACAGGTAGGAATGAAAGTGGGGGTTGAGGAAGAGATCTGTTTAGAATGGAAGTCATTAGACTTACATCCTGCCTCCTAAAAAACCCCTCCTGTGCCCTCAGAGCCCACTAACCTTGGGATCCTGTGGTTGTATGAATCAGATGTCCCCCATAAACTCATGTGTTTTGAATGTTTGGTCCCCAGCTGGTGGCAATTTGGGAGGTAGAGCCTTGCTGGAGGAGGTGTGTTTCTGGGGGTGGCCTAGGGGTGTTCAAGCCAGGTCCCCCTGGCCAGAGCTCACCTCACTCTCTTGCTGTTTTCCACCTGCTGTGGCAAGATTGTGATGTTCAGCCTGTTTTTGCCATTCTTTCCCTGTCATCACGAAGTTTCCCCTCCAAAATGTAAGCCAAAGTCAAGCCTCCCATTAAGTCAGGCAGCAAGAAGGTAACTACGACTCTTCTCTTACTAGCCTTAGACAAAGCACTCTGCCCAGAGACTTTGTGCTGCCCCTGAGACCTCCTGCCATGCCCTTGCATCTCCAGTCTGTCCCTCCACTCAGACCATCGCCTGCTCACAGATGAACAGATTCCCTAAGATCAGTGAAGGGCTGACTATGGTGGCTCCCAGGCACAAGCCATCCCCTTCGAAAGGAAGGCTGAGGGAAAAGTGATGGGCCGCAGACAGAGGCAGAGGCAGAAAGCAGATTCAGAAAGGGCAGGAAGAGTTCTGCTCTTGCAGTCCTTGAGGCTCAGGCACATACCTGCCATAAGAACACCCGAACCTCACAACAGCTGGATGCTAGCAGGTTCCACTGCCAGCAACCAAGAACAGCCTTGGTTTAGGACATCACCTGCCAGTGAGCGTCCCTGGTAAGGCCTGCACAAGTTCAGGCAGCCCAGGAAAGGAGGCTAAAGGAAGAGCTTACCTCCTCCAGGCTGGCATTGTGCCTCCGCAGGCAGAGACAGACAGCAGTGGCCCAGGCTTCGGCACAGACCTCAGGCAGCGGCCCTGCCTGATTGTCCACGAGACTCTGGCAGATCTCCTTGGCTACCACCTTCTCCATACCTGTCTTCCTGGGGCAGATCGAAGTCATGCTCCTGGGGATCTCTTTGAGGAGCAGGTCCTTCTATAGGAAGGAGAGCGGAGAGGCCCATGTGAGCTGCTGGATGCGGCAGCTGCAAAGAGCTCTCAGAAAATCCACAGGATGAAAACAAACAAAAAACAAATGCAGGCGTCCCAGAGACAGGTCCAGCAGCCAGGCATGGAGAGTGGGGAAACTCCCTCTGTGCCCTCACAGCACAAGTTCAGGACGTCAACCTAGTGGCCCCCCTAGGAAAACGGGGACAGTGAGATGCCTAATCCCAGATGGCCTGCGAGGACTCATCATATGATGGACCTAAAGCACAAAGTGTGACAGTGACAGAATATTTGATGCCTATTTGCAATACCTACATACTGTTACCACTTATATAATTTATTGATGACAAATTCTATCCTTTGCTTACTACATGCCCAGCACTTTACTTCTTTAATAATCTAATTTTAGCCGGGCATGATGCTGCACATGCCTTTAGTCCCAGCACTCAGGAGGCAGAGGCAGGAGGCTTGCAGTGAGCTTGAGGCCACTCTGAGACTACATAGTGAATTCCAGGTCAGCCTGGACTAGAATGAGACCCTACCTCAAAAAACAAAACAAAACAAAAATCTAATTATATTAATAACTGCTGGTTTCATGGCATCCATGATGAAGCTTGTGGCGAAGGGGGACAGAACAAGAGCAGGTCCCGAAGGCTACCCCTGGCTGCACCCATCCATCCCACCAAAGGTGGAATCATAGATGACGCCAATTTCTAGCAGCTTCTCAGACAGAAAAGCAGCAAAGGGGAAGCTGCCCTATGGGAGAGAGAAGTCATCAATGATGGTGAACAGCAGTGAACCTTGCAAGCCTTAAGACTGGCCAGCCAGGCCAAATGGGCCAACTGGGGCAATAGTGGCTCATCTATTGTGGGGAAAAGCAATGGCTCTCTAATTGGACCTGAGGCCCGCTCCACTGGAGGGAATCCGTGCCTGGTACTGAAGACCTAGTCAAAGCCTATGGCGGGGAGGTCATGAGTCCTAGTTGAGTAACACCTGCTGTTGTCTGGCTGAATACATATGCCCACCAAACTGCCTTATAAGTACTTTTAAAAATGTGCATACCGGGCTGGAGAGATGGCTCAGTGGTTAAGGCACTTGCCTCCAGTGCCTAAGGCCCTGGGTTCAATTCCCCAGGACCCACATGGTGGTGGTCCTGGTGTTTTTTTTTTTCTCTCTCTCTGATTGAAAATGAATAAATATTTAAAAAAAAATGTTGGGTGTGTGCAGATGCGCATGCCCTGTGTGCACTGGTGCGGAGGGAGGCCAGGGGATGGCAGCAGGTG
>PVHP010032835.1:0-20057 GCA_004024765.1 Zapus hudsonius | reverse complement strand
TTTGCTTCTGCTGCCTGAGTTTTCGTGGCTGTGTTCCTGTTTGTGTAGGAGATAGGGCATTGCTACCCATCCCTAGATTGTATATAAAGTTAGATGTGAAAATAAAGTTTGAGATCTGCCCACTGCCGCTGTCTCCCGAGAGTCGCATCTCTCGTTCGGCTCACGGCTATTCCAAGCCTCTGCTCACCCAGTCCCGTGGGTGAACAGGGGGTTGATGCGCGCTGCAACCCCCTAAGTAACCCACGGACCCAGAAACGTCCAAAGACTATGCTGCCCCTACCAATACCCTTACTTCTTATGCCCTGCCTCTGATTTTTCCTCTGGTTTCTCCTCTATATAAATGACCTTTTTACATACAATAAATGATCTGTTCACTGTGACTACATGCCAAGAGTTCTTCCTTTCATTGGCTCACTGCTATTCCAAGACTCTGTCCACTCAGCTCCGTGGATGAACAGGGAGTTGATGCATGCTGCAACTCCCCAACTAAGTCAGGGAACAAACACTTAATTCTTCTGCTAATGTTTTTATAATTCTTTTTATTATTTATCTAGTGGTTACTCCAAAGATGATAATAGGAATCATAACGCCAAATCTACTTCAAATTAATACTAATTTAATTATGACTAGCTATTGTACCTTTATTCCAATATAATTCCACTTTCTCCTCTCTCCCTTACATTATTATTATCATAGAGATTATATCTATATATTTAAGACAACTGATAAAATATAACTATTGTTTTATATAACCTTATTTCTCTTTAAAGAGATGAATGATTTTCCAAAGTCTTTTGTCACCCTACATATTAACCATTTGTGAAATACTTCATGTATCCCTATGAATTCAAGATACCACTTTTCATTTCCTTTCAACCTATTAGGTTTTCTTACTTAAGGAAGTCTTATAAGTGGTATATACTATTAAATTATGTGAGTCCTTACTTATATGCTAATATCTTTGTATTACCTTCATTTTCCAAACACATTTCTATGAGAAATAATTTTGTTGAATAGATTTTCATATTTTAAACATATTTATTGTTAATAATTAGATACATAAGTAAGTTTTGCAATAGTACCCTCATTACCCTCCACCCTGTCCCACTGAGGGCCCTCCTGCCTGGGTGACAGCCATCATATCAGGTCCTGTTGGTGAAATCGGGTTCTTCTCTCATCTTGGAATGGAATGTTATGTATACATCTCTTAAGTGTAGTTGATCTATGGTGTTGTTAACATCTTTTATTTCCCTGCTGTTGTTCTGTTTGAATGGTCTCTCGAGAGATGATAGTGGTGTATTAAAGTCTTCTACTATGATGGAATTGGAGTTTATTTCTGCTTTGTTTTTGAGTAAGTTTTGCTTTATGAAATGTCTCACACCTGGTGAGACATTTAGTGCATACATATATCTGATAGCGATATCCTCTTGTTGGATTATTCCCTTGATGAGTAAGAAGTATCCTTCATTGTCCTATTTAATTACTTTTGGTTTAAAGTATATTTTGTCAGATATTAATGTAGCCACACCTGCTTACTTTTTAATTTCCATATGTTTGAAAAATCATTTTCCATCCTTTCACCCTGCAGAAGGTTGTGTCTTTAGAGGTGGGGTGCATTTCTTGAAGGCAGCAGATGGAAGAAGGGTCTACTTTTCTGACCCACCTTATTAACCTGTTTCTTTTCATGGGAGAGTTAATATTATTATTAATTAATTAATATTCAAAGTTCTAACTCTGAAGCCCTACCATATTGGAGGATTAATGGTGGTTGATGCCTCCATATGTTACTATGAGCACACTAATTTTGGTTATCATGCTCATCGTCTATTGGGCTCTTAAGGTTGGTTGTTTGACCCTTCTGTGTGGAATATCTCCTGGAGTATTCTCTGTGAATTTGTCTTTGTGTTCATATAATCATAGAGCTGGCTTTTCTCATTGAACATTTTTCTTTTTCCATCTATTCTGAGGGATATTTTTTCTGGGTATAGTACTTTGGTTGGAAGGCATAATATTTTAGATCTTTAAGAGCATTGTTCCTGGCCCTTCTGGCCTTCATACTTTCCAATGGGAAGTCTGAGGCAAGTCTGACAGTGTTGCCTTTATATGGGATGAGTTCTTTCTCTCTTGTTGCTTTTACCACTCACTCTTTGCTTTATATATTTAGCATTTTGACTAATATGTCTTGGGGAGTTCCTTCTTTGGTCCTGTCTGTTTGGAGTTCTATGGGCCTCTTGTATCCAAACTGGCCTTTCTTATCCCTCTGGTATCCTTATGAACCTGATTTTGGTCTCTTACTGGTATCCCACAGTTCCCTCATACTTTGTTCACATGATTGTTTGAATTAATTTATCAAAGTCTTTGGGTTCCCTATTTATTTCTTCTGTCTCATCTTCAAGGTCTGATTTTCTGTCCTTCAGGTTATTAAGTGTGTGATTGAGAAATTCTAAAGAGGATTTTAATAGCTCTGCTTGATTTTTGTTCTCTGTTATATTTTTCTTCATAGTCTCTCTTTGTTGAGTTCCTGTTTCAAGTCTTGTTTTCTTTTTCATATTGTTTCCTGGAATTAATTCTTTCATTTGGTTATGTCCTCATTGAATATACTCAGCTGGTTTTTGAGCTCCTCCTGTTGTTGTCTTACCATCAATATGCTTATTGCTCTTTTGAAGTTGCTCCAATTTTCAATCCAATTAAGATTGATGGTGAAGCTTGTGTTATTGAGTTTGACTTCTTTTATGTGTTTTTTGACTGTTTCCAGCTCAGCCAATATCTTGGCCAGAGTCTCATTGAAGTTTTATCCTGAGGTTATTTTACTCTCATTTTGGAATTGTAATTCTGTTATCTCCCCTACATTTTCAATGGCAATTTCCATTGTGGGACTAGAGGGCCTTTGTGGGAGACTCTTAGCTTAATGTGTTGTGTTTTTTTTTAATTGGGGGTCTTTCCATTTCTTGATAAAGGTCTAAATTTCTTAATGAGGGAGCCAATATAGGCTCTTGTATGGCATAAAGTGTGTGTTCTGTTCTGGGTTCTGGTTGGGTTGGGATAGCATTGTAACCATAGTTTGCATGAGTTGCAGAGGTTACATGTGTGTCTGTAGTTCTTGGCTTGTGGCTGGTATGTAGGATGAGCTGGAGATCAAAGATCTTTGGCTGTAGTCACCACTGCATCTTGCCACTGGGGATGAGGGGTTTCCAGAGCAGTCCTACTTGCTCCTCTTCCCCCACTGTATCCCAAGTCAGTGGATTGTAGAGATCACCCTGATACCCTTCCTGGCAAATGTCTGCCAGATAACTTTTGCTCCCTAGTTAGGTTCAGAATTATGGATTGTAGACAGAAGATACAGTTTGTGTAGGATGTTTCTAGGGGTATAAAAGTCTTATCGCTTCAGTGATTAAGCTATATTTAGTTTGAGCTAGGTTGGCATGGGATACTGGAGATGTGATTAGTTTGGGGCAGCACAGAGTTGGTGCACAGACTCCCAACAATTCACACCTCTCTACAATCCATGGTACAGTCCCCTAACCCACTGGCACCCCCTAAGTACAGGACCCATACTCGCTATTGCCTTCACCACCTTGAATGTACTCTAGGCCCAAAAACACACTGGGCCCCTCATCAGACTTAATTTCCCAGGCCTCACATACAGTGGTGTTCCCAGAGCACAGATACCAGACATGTCCCTCTCTTCACTGGTCTGGACCCACAGGCACAAGTACACTGATGTCCTGATTGTTCAGGCCCCACACTTACAGGTCACCTAACCAGGCTTGGGTGCACTGGTGCTGGTCACACTGGTGCCTCTTGGTCTCTTCCACCAGACAGACCATGTTTCTCACCAGCTTGGGGTGCATCAACCAGGACCCCACATTGCACTTCACCGATTTGGGGTACACAGGCCCCAAACACAGTGAAAGCAATAGTCTTAAACTCACCAATTACCTCTCCTACCTGGATTGTTTGCCCTCAGACATGCTCTACTCTTCACCTGTATGAAGCACTCAGACCCAAGTACATTGGTGTCCTGAGTTATTAGGCTCCAAACCCGCCACACAGGTCTCCTCACCAGACTGGTGTGCACAGGCACCACTCACAAAGGGGCCTCTAGAGCTCTGGTCCCAAACATACCAAGCTCTTCGCCAGTCCAGAGTCCTCAGGTCCCAAAACCAACTTACCCTTCAGCAACTTCGGGTGCACATACCCAAAACACAATGACCATACTAGGGACAATCAGCCTTCCCCTTGCCCTCCTGGAGCACCACGGCTCCAAACACACTTATGCCCCTAGTACCCAGCCCCATGATGCAGACCAGTCCTCACCAGCCTTTCTTAAGGGTGTTTTGCCTCTGTGAAGCTGGTGTAAGTGGGGACTCCCTTCTCTGTTTGTCATGTGACTCAGGTGGCCAGCTGTGTAGCTCTTCCCTACAAAAATCTGTAGCTGCAGCTGGGGCCACTTCTCTCCATAGGCATGCCTGGAGGCAATTTCCCTCAGCATCTGGAGCTGGATTTATCCCTGGGAGTACAAGTGTGGCTACATAAATGCTAGCTTCTCTTCTATGGTTTTCCAAATTCTGCCACAGGGAGGTTGCTCTAGATACCTCTGGACAGGAGTGCAGAAGCTGTGGCAGCCTGAGGAAAAAACAGTGGGGTGGGTGGGAGACCCTAGAATAGAAGAGCAGGATGGAGAGAGGCCAGAGGAGAGAACCCTAGGTCTGGAACAGGCCAGGAGAAGAGAACTGCCCCAAGTTGAGAATGGCAGGACTCAGACCTGCCCTGTGGAGAGCATAACAGGACTGAGACAGGCCCTGAGGAAAGCACCATGGAACTGGGACAGACCCTAAAAGAGAACCATGGGACTGGGAGAGGCCCAAGGAAAGAACTGCAGGACTGGGACAGGCCCTAGAAGAGAACAATGGAAATGGGAGAGGCTCCCAAGAGAGAACCACAGGACTGGAAGAGCACCTAGGAGAGAACCATGGGACTGGGCTATTTTCATATTTTTAATGTTTTCTTTTAAAAATAATTTCAGTTTCAATTGTGTTTGATTAAATAATGCTTGTCATTATATGAAGAGGATATCTTGTGGAAAAGAGGGAGAATTGGGCTACGGAGATGGCTCATCAGTTAAAAGTGCTTGCTCTGAAAGTCTTCCCACCCAAGTTCAATTCTGTAGCACTCATGTAAAGCCAGATGCCAAGTGGCACATGCATTTCTGATCCCAACACATTTACAATGATGGGAGGTGGAGCCAGGGAAATCCAAAGCTTATGGGACAATTAGTCTGACGTTCATTTGCAGTAAGGCAGTTCACTTGCATTAGCAAGAGACCATGTCTTAAAAGAAGGTGGAAAGGCTGTAAGAGCCATGCAAGGGGAGGACAAACTTCAATGTCAAGGGCCTTTCTCAGGCCCTCCAAATTATTCCTTAAGACAGGGTCTCTCATTCCAACATAGAGCTCACCAATTTAACTACAACATAGAGCTCACCAATTTAACTGCTCCATCTCACTAGTGAACCCCAGGCATTCATTTCTCTACCTCTTCCATGCCAAGATTACAGACAGTCACAACCACACTCAGCATTTTTACATGAGTTCTAGGGATCAAACTCAGTTTCTCATATTTGCAAGGCAAGCACATTATCCACCGAGCCATCTCCCAAGCCCTCACTTGATTCTTTTTATCATTTCTTTCTTCTGGAGATTGTAATTGTTGTTGGCTTACTTGAATTTAATTCTTTCAACATTGCTTCTTTCAAGTATTTTTGCACATATTTACAAATAAATATTTTGTATTCTTTGTATGCTAAATCTAACTGCTGAGGAAACTCATACAGTTTCCATGCATATACACATATATTTTCCTGTGTAGAGATGTCACTATTCTGTATATTTATGTCTCATGATTATTTTTCTTAAAAACTTGACATTTTGTGTCAATTTTGCTAAAGTGCTATGTTTATTATTTTTGTTTATTTCTTAGTTTAATAATTTAGCCTAAACTTAGTCTATTAAACCTGTAAACCCTGAACTGTTCATAATTGTGATGTCTGATGTGCACTAATGCCTCTGCTAAGTTGTTTTTCATTACTCTTGATTTTTAAGCCTGGCTTTCTATGGGTCATCTCCATCTTTGTAGCTTTATGGTCAGAGGACCTGAATCACTGTAAAACAATGTTATTTGTGGATCTGTGTCCTTATAGAAAAATGAGTCACTGTTCAGACTGCTCTCAGATCTGCCACTTTTTTTAATTTTTGCCAGGCTCTTTTACCTAAGTGTATGTACACAGTCTCAGAACTGGCCAATAATGAATATCATAGGACCTCATAAAATCTCCACTTGTAGGTGCTCAGCCTCAGATAGAACTCTATTTGCCGACTTCAACCACAATTTGAAACCAGTACAGACAAGTTGGCATTCTTCCAGTGACCAACCTGTCAGATTTAAATTCCCTTCTCAGTGATGGCATTGGCATTTACCCTTTCTCAAAATGTTATAAGCTCTGGCCCTTGAACCAGGCCGAGAAACTGCCAAGTCATGATTTGATAGAACCTATCAATGAAGCTGAGGTGAAATATAGGCATATTTAAGGAAGAATGCTTTTCCAACTGTTTTTACACAAATTTAGACATCTTAGACAGTTTTTTCAAGTATAAATGCTTCTCAGATTGTTGTATGACTTTGATTAATTTTTAACCTGTTGAAATGGTTGTTTTTTGTCATGTTATTCAACTTTATACTTGCTACTTGGAAAGTAGATTTGCTTATTTCCTCTCTTAGCCACATCCTGAACTCTAGCTTCTGACAGACTTTTCAATTTTTGCCTGTCAAATGAGTGTGTAATAGTTTCTCATATGGTATCCATTTGTATTTTCCCAATTACTAATCAAGTTGAGGAACTTTTCATGTTTATTGACATGTGTTTCATCTTTTGTCAAGTGCCTGTTTATGTCATTTGCTTATTTTTATTAAAAATTTATTTTTAGTTTTCCTATGGATCTTTAAAGAACAAGTATTTTATTTATTCATTAATTTGTGTGTGAGAGAGAGATAGAAAGAGAGAGAGAGAAAGAGAGAGGCAGACAAAGAGAAAATGGGCATGCCAGGACCTCCAGCCACTACAAACTCCAAACTGATATGCCATCTTATGCATCTGGCTTTATGTCCTTCTACTTTGCAGCCAAATGCCTTAACTCCTAAGCCATCTCTCTAGCCCTTTCCTATTTATTTTTTTTTAGATTTAGTCATCATTATTAAGTAGAAACTTAAATGGACAAATCATGAATTTGTACCATCATTGCCCTCCTCACTGCCCCAATCCCTCCTCAGTGGGATTGCAGGTATTCACCATGGGGTTCTGAGTTATGAGTTGTGAGAACAGCAGTCAGTCAGTGTTGGGTAGGTAATGCCTCTGGATATTTCCTCCCATTCTGTGGCTCTTATAATCTTTCTGCCCCCCTCTTCTTAAAGTTTCCCTGAGCCTTAGTGGGTGTGTTGTCTTTTTTTAAAAAAATTATATCTTTATTATCCATAATTAAACATCATTAGATACACTGAATGAGCAAATAATGTGTTGGTATCGCCAATTCCCCAATTTCCCTCCTCCCTGTCCCCAATTAGCTGGATATTCTTCTCTGTGGGCAGTCTGGATCAGTCCATGGGGTAGGGGGTTATGAATAGCCTAGGAGTCAACTGGGTTCCATCCCCCTATGTATGTTGTTACTGAGGGGGGCAATGTCTCTGGATATTCTCCTCCACCATGGCTCTTACATTCTTTCTGCCCCCTCTTCCAATCAGGTCCCTGAGTCATGGTGGGTGAGTATTAAGACTGTTTTATTGTTGAGGTCTTAGGGACCTCCGTACTTCTGTTTTAGGTTGTGTTGAAAATCATTGGTGTCTGTCTCCCTGGTTTATCCTGGGTTGACTGATTGGCTGTGGTTATAGGTCTCTTGCTTATCCCACCACTCTCTTCTGGGGTCTCATGTGGAGCCTGCCCAGTAGGTCTGGGATGTCAGTTATCAGGCTGTGGCTCGTTGGTAGGGTTGAAAGGCAGCAGCTCTCTCACTGCCTTCTGAAAAATACACACAGAAAGCCGGGCGTGGTGGTGCCTGCCTTTAATCCCAGCACTCGGGGGGCAGAGGTAGGAGGATCACTGTGAGTTCGAGGCCAGCCTGAGACTACAGAGTGAATTCCAGGTCAGCCTGGGCTAGAGTGAGACCCTACCTCGAAAAAAAACAAAAAAAAAAAATGAAAACAGAATCTCCATCGGAGATTGAGGTCAGTATAGGTTAACTGAGATACATATTTCTGGACTCCTTGTCACTGAGTGGATTACTTGGCCAAATTAAAAGCTGTTGATTACTTCTCTTAGGCTTTGGCGCCTCCATTGCACAAGTGTTCATTTATTGGTTTGCTGTTCTTTCCCAGTAAGAAGTGTGTTCAGCCTACTCATGGCAGCAGACTGTTTCGTATCAGTGGTCTCTATTTACTCCAACTGTCATTGACCATCTTCCCCTGGAAACTTATGCAGTGCCTTCTTGCACTGCACTAACTACCATCTGAGGGCTGGTTACCATTCTGAACCTTGCAGGGTCTCTTGGTGCTGATAGATGGATTTCTGTGGTTTCTTCAGCAACAGGATCATACCTTAGGCCTGGGGTGGGTATTCAAGAGCTTTGACAGAATCCTGTCTTGTTTTTGGGACCTCATGGGTAACTTTGGTCAACAATTCAGTGAGGAAAGGAGCCAGTGACTGGGACCAGGAGTTGCTAGACTGATCAATTTTTCATGGGCTTAGACTCTCTCCCCTTCTCTTCATGGTACCTCTTGCCAGACGATGCCCACTTCTTGCTCAGTAGGTTACAGTATGCAAGTAAGGAGTTTATGATTTCCAATCATTATTGGTTTAGCTTAATGTGTAAGTCTTTCCCTTCCCCCTCCCATTCTTTACACCTGTTTCACAGACTTTCACTTCTCCTGACTGGTTTGCATAGAGTTAAGGTTAACCTGGTTAGGAACAGCATATGAGGGAGAATATGTGGTATTTGACTCTCTGTTCTTTTGAGAGTTCGCTAAGTAGGATCTGCTCCAAGTCAGTCCATTTTCTGTAAATCTCATTATGTCGTTTTTCCTTTCCACTGAGTAGAATTCCATTGTGTAAATGTACCACAACTTTGATGTCCATTCATCCAGGGATGGGCATTTGGGTTGATTCCAATTCTTGGCTATTATGAAGTGAGCTTCTATAAACATAGTTGCACAAATGTCTCTGTGCTGAGATGTGACATCTCGTGGGTTAATACCTAGTAGAGGGATAGTTGGGTCCATTGGTAGCTCTATGTCCACTCTGTTCAGGAGTCTCCCCACTGCTTTCCATAGTGGTTGACCTCAAGCCAGTCCACTAGACCCTACATAAAAATGCTTGGCAAGTTGCTTTATGCCTCTAATCCCAGTGCTTGGGAGGCAGAGATAGTAAGGATTCCTGGAGTTCACTGACTAGCCTAGTTGGTGAGCTCCAGGTTAAGTGAAAGAACCTGTCTCCAAACAACAGTGGATGGAATTGCAAAGAAAGAAACCCAAGGTTGAAGGTTATCCTTTGTGCACATGTCCTCATGCAAACACGCACACACAGAAACATACATGTATGCACATAGAAAATGTTTTCTGTTCCTCTTGTGTTGATTTTAATAGGAACCTTCTTACCCTCATTTTAGTTCTCCTCTTGTGTGCTACACATGAACTGAATGCACTGATTCTCCAGAAAGCAAAGCTGATGATACCATCCCCCTATTTAAAACCTTTAAATGATTTTTAATTTTATTTCAAAATAAAACAATAAACTATTTATCTTGACCTAGAGTACCATCCAAAATTTACTCTGTAGCCTCATCACCCTTTCCCACCTACTCTTGCTGGCTCTGTACCAGCCACATTGCCATTCTATTGTCATAGAACCAAGACTATTCCTGCCTCGTGGATTTGAATTTGTGATTTCCTCTCTAGAATGCTCTTCTCTCAAACTGTGACAACCCTAGCTCCTTCTCATTCTTTGTATCTCTGCTTAAATGCTCCTGCTTCAGAAAGACCTTTCTTGACCACTGCAACTGAAGTGGATTCTTCCATTATTTTTCCCTTCACAGCACTTCATCATAATTTATAACTCTAATTGCATTATTAAAAATTCATTTAGCCTCTATGTACACTGTAATGTCTTTGAACCCTAAGATGTTGACGATCTTATGTATTTTCATATTCCTTCTACCTAGACAAAAGCTTGGAGCATGGTTAGGCACTCAGTATTTTTTGTGAATAATGAATAAGCCTAATCATAGCTAAGCAATAGATGGAGACATAACATTGTTAGGGTTGAATTAGGATATAAGTAAGTTGGCCCTCAAGCATTAATAGAGTAAAAGCAGACAAATTTAAAGTGGATTGGATAGTCATGAATAGTAAACAAGGTTGGGCATGGTGTCCGAGGTAGGAGGATCACTGTGAGTTTGAGGCCAGGCTGGGACTTCAGAGTGAATTCCATGTCAGCCTAGGCTGAAGTTAGATGCTTCCTCAAAAAAAAAGTAAGCAAATCAGAATTGAAGGGCCCTTGAATACTACCTTAAGGAAGTTTGATTTTATACTAAAGGTGATTGGCATCCATTGAAAGTGTGGCAGGAAGAAGTTAAATGAGGTGCTTGGGCTCTGGTGGCTAGGTAATGATTAAACCAGAGCTGAAATTCATGTCCTCTGACTGTGACTTCTCTGTATTGGCCTGATTCTCTAAGGAACAGAACCTATGGTTAAACTGTAATAGCACAGTGGTTAAGAGGCTGGCTCTAGAATCAAACTACCTCTATTTACTTCCCAACTGTACCACCTCTTAAATGGGTAGCCTTGAACTTCATTTCTATGTCTGTAAAATGGGGGTTTGGAATATTTAAGTCATTAGATAGGTTTTATAGTTAAATGAAATACTGAATAAATATTTAGCACAGTGTTTGACACAAGAACATTGCTCAGTAAATGGTCATTGCCATTAACTACACAAGTCCTTTTTTTACTTGGCAATATCTTCTTTTATTTGCTTTTTTTGAAAAATTATTTACTCATTTGCAAGCAGAGAGACAGATTGAGAGAATGGATACACCAGCTGCTGCAAACAGATTCCAGATGCATGCACCACTGTATATCTGGCTTTATGTGGATACTGGGGAATTGAACTCAGGTCATTAGGCTTTGCAGGCAAGCACCTTAACTGATGAGCCATCTCTCCAGCCTTTCTTTTTTATTTTTAGTTTCACTTATTTATTGTTAATAATTACACACTTTGAGCAAGTCTTGTGGTGGTACCATTTCCCTCCTTCCTGTCCCCAACCCACTATAGGCCCTCCTCAATGGGATTGCTGGAACAGTCCATGGGATAGGGGATTATGAGTTGTACAAACAGTAGCCATTTTTTCTCTGTGTGTTGTTCATAAGGGAGGCAATATCACTGGATATTTTCGCCCACAATGGCTCTTACAATCATTATGCCCCTTCTTCCACCAAGTTCCCTGAGTCATGATGGGTGAGATTTAAGTTTGCTGCACTGTTGGGATCTTAAGAGTCTTTGTATTCCTGCTTTGAATTGTGTTGGGTATCCTCCATGTCTGTCTCCATTATCCTTTCATAGGTTATCTGACTTGTTTGGAGGTAGGTCTCTTGCTTATCTTGCCACTTCCTCAAAGGTTTCATTTGGGCCCTATATGATATGTTAGTAGTGGTTCATTAACTGCCTGGATGTCAGCCATCATCCCAGGTACTGTTGGTGGAATTGGGTTGTCCATGGTTCCTTGCCCTGAGCAGATCTCTTAGCCAATCAGGAAGCCATTGATTACCTATCTACGTTAAGTGCCACTATTTCACAGATAAGCACTACTTGACTTGTTGGTCTCTGGCATGTAGCAGTGCCCCATAACATCAGCTCATAACATCAGTCAGTGTTGTATATCAGTGATATATATCAATGTCCTCTACTTTCTCCATATATCGTTGGTCAGTTTCCCCTGGCAGCACATGTAACACCTTCCAGCACTACACAGGCTACCATCTGGGATCTGATTACCTTTCTGGATCCAGCAGTTTCTCATGGTGTTGTGAGATGGCAGTGTGTGGTATCTTCAGCAATAGGGTCTTATCTTTTGCCTGGGAATGTATTTGAGAGCTTTGACATAACCCTGTCTTGTTTTGGGGTCCTCTTTGGTCTCTTCAATCAATAGCTCAGTATGGGAAGTAACCAATTACTGGAACAGGAAGTTATAGAACAGAGCCACATGTCTTGGGGTTAGGTTTATTCCCGTCTTCCTCAGGGCCCCTCTTACCCAATGATACTCCCAGCTTTCTCAAAAGCTTACTGTATGAAAATAAGGATTTTATGGTACCTATTCATTATTGGTTTAGATTAGGGTATATCTCCCCTGCCCTGCCATTAACCATCCCCCCAATTCCTTACATCCCCTTTGTCAGTATCTCAATTCACCTGTTATGTTTGCTTACTATTCAAGCTTTACCTGGTTAGAAACCACAGATAAGGGAGAATATTTGGCATTTGTCTCTCTGTGCTTGTGTGAATTAGCTAAGTATGATCTGTTCTGAGTCCATCCAATTTTCTTCAAATTTCATTATGTCACTTTTCCTTATGGCTGAATAGAATTCCATAGTGTATATGGCCCACAACATTTATATCCATTTGTCCAGTGATGGGCATTTGGGTTGATTCCAGTTCTAACCTATTATGAATTTAGCTGCTAGAAACATGGTTGAGCAGATGTCTCTCTGTGCTGAAGAGAGGAAACTTGAGGGTAGATGCCCGGTAGAGGGGGACTTGCTCTATATGCATCTTTTTCAGGAGCCTCCATAATGCTTTTCATAGTGGTTGTACAAGTTTGCATTCCCACAAGCAGTGAATAAGGGTTCTTTTTTTCCCACATCCTCACCAACATCTATTTTTGGTATATTTTTTTTTTAATGATTGCCATTCTGACTGGCGTAAAGTGAAAATTAATTGTTGTTTTGATTTGCATTTCCCTGATTATTAGGAATGAATGAACATTTTCTTAAATGAGAAGAGATCACTTGTTTCCTACTCTATGAATTTCCTGTTGAGTTCAGTGCCCCATTTTGTGAGAGGGCTATTTCGTTTTTTTATTACTTAATTTTTTGAGTTCTTTTAAGTTCTAGATATTAGACCTGTCATTGGTATAGCTGGCAAAGATTTTCTCCCCGATTGATAGTTGTCTTTTGGCTCTGAGTATGGTATGTTTGTTTGTACAGAAGCTTTTTAGCTTGATGAGATCCCATTGGTTAAGTGATTGTTGTACTCTATTGGGGGTATACTCAGGAAGCTTTTCCCTACTTCTAACTCATGGAGAGTTTCCCCTATTTTTTCTTCCAGGGTTTTCAGAATTTCAGGTCTTATGTTAAGGTCTTTGAACCATTTGAAGTTGAATTTTGTACGTGGTGAAAGGAGTGGGTCTAGTTTTATTTTTTATATGTATTTATATAATTTTTCCAGCACCATATGTTCAAGATGATATCTTTTCACCACTAAACTTTGTTGGGAGCATTTGCCAAAGATCAAGTAACTATAGTTACTGGAGCTAAGAGCAGGTTCTTCAATTCTGTTCCATTGGTCTATCTGTCTGTTTTTATGCCGGGACCATGCAGTATTTTTCACTATGGCTTTGTAATATATCTTTAGATCTGGTATGATGATACCTCCTGAGGAACTTCTTTTACTAAGGACAGTTTTGGATATCAGAGGCCTTTTGCCATTCCAAATGAATTTGGAGATTATTCTTTCTATGTCTACAAAGAATGAAGCTGGGATTTTTATGGGTATTGCATTGAATGTGTATATTGCTTTTGTAAGAATTGCTGTTTTCACAATATTAATTTTACCTATCCAGGAACATGGAAGGTCTTTCCATCTTCTTATGTCATCCTCAATTTCTTTCTTGGGTGTTTTGTTTTGTTTTAATTTTCAAGTCTTTCACATCCTTGGTTAGTATTATTCCAAGGTATTTGATTTTTTATGCTATTGAAAATGGGACAGTCTTCTTGCTGATATCTTTTATGTGTGCATGTCAATTGCATATAAGGAAGGCTACTGATTTTTTTCAGTTAATTTTGTATCATGTCACTTTGCTGAAGGAATTTATAAACTTCAGTATTTTAATGGTACTGTCCTTCAGGTCTGTTATGTATAGGATAATGTCATCTACAGAAAGGGACAGTTTCACTTCTTCCATACCGATTTGTATCCCTTTTATGTCTTTCTCCTGTCAGAACAGTGGTGAGAGTGGAAACCCCTGTCTTATTCTTATTTTACTAGGAATTCATTGAGTCTTTCTCCATTGAATATGATTTGGGCTTTAGGAGCATTGTTTTATTGCTTTAATTATATTGAGGTATAAACCCTTTATGATGAGTCTCTCCAGAATTTTGGTCATAGAATGATGTTAAATTTTGTTGAAGTCTTTCTCTGCATCAATTGAAATTATTGTGTGGTTCTTATGGTTAATTATATTAATGTGGTACATTAAATTAAACAATTTCCATATGTTTAACCATCCCTGTATCCCTGGGATAAAAACCTCCCTGACTCAGGTGGATAATATTTTTGATGTGCTGTTGTATTCAGTTTGCGAGGATTTTGTTCAGAATTTTTTCCTCCAGGTTCATCGGGGATATAGGTCTCTAGTTTCCTTTTCTTGTATCATTTTCTGGTTTTGGTATTAGGTAATGCTAGCTTTATATAAGGAGTTTGGAAGCATTCCATGCTCTCCATTTACATTAAAGAGTTTCAGAAACAGTGGTTTCAGTTCTGTGATGAAGATTTGGTAGAATTTGGTGGAGAATTCATCAGGTCCTGGACTTTTCCTTTTGGAGAGGTTTTTTATTCCATTTTCAAACTCAGTAGATATGATAGGTTTATTTAGGAGCATTATCTGCTCTGTGATTCACTTTGGTAGATGATAGGTATCCAGGAATTCATCCATTTCTTCAAGGTTCACCGATTCTGTGGAGTAGAGGTTTTGGAAGTATTATCTGATGGTTCTTCCAATTTCTTTGGGGTCTGTTGTGACCTCTCCCTTTTCATTTTTTATTTTGTTGATTTTGGACTTCTCTTTTTCTCATTTGATTAAATTGGGCAGGAGTGTGTCAACCTTGTTAATTTTTTCAAAGAACTGGGTCTTCATTACATCTATCTTTTAAAATTGTTCTTAATTTCCAATTCACTAATCTCAGCTCTGATCTTAATGATTTCTTTATGTATAGATCTCCTAGGACTGGATTTTTTAGTTGTTTTTCCAATGCCTTTAGGTAGGTGGTTAGGTTTTTAATTTGTGATCTCTCTGTCCTTGTTATGAAGACATTTATCATTATGAATTTTCCCCTTCAGGCTGCCTTCATTGTGTCACATAAGTTTTCTTACGCTGTATTTTCGTTATCATTTAGTTCAAGAAATTTTGCAATTTACTTTTTGATTTCTTAAGCAACCCATTTGTTGTTTAACATTGTATTTTTCAGTCTCTAATAGTTGCTGTATGTTCTGTTGTTTCTTCCATTGTTGAATTCAGCTTTAATGTGTTGTGGTCTGATATGATGCAAGAAGCTACATCAATGTTCTGGAATTTATTGAGGCATGTTTTATGCCTTAATATGTGAGCTATTTTGGAGAAGGTACCATGAACTTCTTAGAAGAATGTATATTCTGTAGTCTTGGTATGGAATGTTCTGTAGACGTCTGTTAAGTCTAGTTGATCTCTGGTGTTTTAAGATGTTATTTCCCTACTGATATTCTGTTTGGATGATGTCTAGAGATTATAGTGGTATATTAAAGTCTCCTACTATGATAGATTTGGAATTTATTTCTATTTTGTTTTTTGAGTAAGTTTTGCTTTATGAAATGTGGTACACCTGTGTTTGGTGCAAGCATATTTATGATAGTGATATCCTTTTGTGGATTATTCCCTTGATGAGCAAGAAGTGTTCAGCATTGACCTGCATTATTATTTTTGGTTTAAAGTCTATTTTGTCAGATATTAATGTAGCTACACCTGCTTGGTTTTTTATTTCCATTTGCTTGAAAGGTCATTGTCCATCCTTTCACCCTGAGGAGGTTTCTATCTTTAGAGGTGAGGTGCATTTCTTGAAGGCAGCAGATGGATGGGTCCATTTTTCTGACCCACACTGTTAACTTGTGTCTTTTTTATGGGGGAGTTAAACCCATTAATATTCAAATTTATAACTGTGAGGTTTGCTTCAAGTCCTGCCATGATGTAAGGTTTATGGCGGCTAATATCTCATATGTTATTATAAGCACACAAATTTCGGTTAACATGTTCATTCTCTATTGTGCTCTTAATATTGTTTTGTTCAATTCTTCTGTTTTGACTATCTACTGCACTATTCTCTGTAAGTTTGGCTTTGTGTTCATATAATCTTATAGCTGACTCTTATGATAGAACATTTTCCTTTCTACATTTATTATGAAGGATACTTTAGCTGGGTAGAATAGTTTGGGTTGGAAGCCTTAATTTTTTAGGTCTTGAAGAACATTGTTCCAGGCCCTTTTGGCCTTCATGCTTTCCAATGAGAAGTCTAAGGTAATTTTGATGGGGTTGCTTTTTTATGTGATGAGTTGTTTCCCTTTTGCTGCTTTTAGCACTTTTTTTTTTTTGCTTTATATGTTTAGCATTTTGACTAAGATATGTCTTAGAGAGTTCCTTTTTTGGTCCTGTCTGTTTGGAATTCTGTGGTCCTCTTGTATCCAGACTGGCCTTTTTCTTGCAAGAATGAGAAATTTTTCTTCAATAATTTTGTTGAATATGTTCTCTAAGTTTTTAAGCTAGATTTCTTACCCCCATGGAATCCCCATGATCCTGATGTTTGGTCTCTTTAGGGTGTCACACAGTTCCCTCATATTTTGTTCATATGATTGAATTTCTCAAAGTTTCTTTGATTCCCTATTTATTTCTTCTTTCTTTTCTTTAAGGTCTGAGATTCTGTCCTCCAGTTTATTAACTCTGGGATTGAGGAATTCTAAAGAGGCTTTTAATAGCTCTGTTTGATTTTTGTTTTCTGCTATATTTTTCTTCATAGTCTCCATCTCTTTGTTGATTTCCAGTTTCAAGTCTAGCTTTGTTTTTTTTTAATGTTTCCTGGAATTCATTCAAGCATTTGGCTATGTCCTAATTGAATTTATCTGGTTATTGAGCTCCTCCCATTGTTGGCTTACCTTCCCTTTGCTTATTCTTTTTTGAAGTTGCTCTGTTTTTTCTCAGTTAATAGTGAAGCTTGTGTTATTGGGTTCAACTTTTTTATGTGTTTTTGGCTGTTTCCAGCTCAGCCAATATCCTTGGTCAGAGTCCCATTGCAGTTTTGTCCTGAGGTTATTTAACTCTCATTTTGAGATTATAATTCTGTTGTCTCCCTACATTTTCAGTGGCAACTTCTATTGTAGGACTAGGGCTCATTTGTAGGGGACATTCAGTTTGATGTGTGTGTGTGTGTGTGTGTGTTTGCATTGGGTCTTCCCTTTTCTGGATAAAGGTCTGTTTTTCTCAATGTGAGAGACAATATAGGCTCTTATAGGGTATTCAATGAGAATTTTTTTGTGTTATGTTTTGGTTGGGATAGTGTTGTAACCACAAGTGCTTGTATTTCAGAGTTATGGGTGTGCCAGAAGTTCTGGGCTGGTGGCTGGTTTTTAAGATGTTTTGGAGGTCAGAGATCTCATGGCTCTAGTTACAACTGTGTCTTGTCTCTGTGTTTCAGGGGGTTCCAGAGCAGACCTACTTGCTCCTCTTCCCCCACTGTATCCCAGCTGGATTGATTGTAAGGTTCATCCTGGTACCCTTCTGGCAGGTAACTGCCAGAGAACTTTTGCTCCCTAGTTAGCTTTAGAATGGGGCACTCTGAGAGTGCTAGAATGCGGGTGTGGTGTGTAGGAGTTTGGAGGTGTATAAAAGTCTTATTTATTCAGTGATTGATCTGTTGTTGGTTTCAGCTGATTTGGAGTGGGACAGCACATGTGTGGATGTTGTGGAAGTTACAAATGTGTCTACTACCTTGTGTTGATGGCTGATTCTTGAGATAGTACAGAGTGGGTGCAGAGGTTCCAAGCAGTTAAAACAACCTCTAAAATCTGGGGTAGAGTCTCCTAACACACTGGTTACCCCCAACACAAGACCCAGACTCCATATTCCCATCACCACATTAAGGGCACTCTAGGCTCAAATACTCAAGGCCCCTCTCCAGTCCTGGTTTCCCAGGCCTCACATACATTGGTGTCCCCAGAGCACTGACCCCAGACATACCCCAAGCACACTGATGCACTGAGTGCTCAGACCCCATGCTTGTAGGCTGCCTTATAAGGCTAGGGTGACCAGGTACCAGTTGTGCTGGTGCCCCTTCTCAGCAGTGTGAGACTCACCAATCACAAACCTACCTTGCCATTCAACAAATCAGGAAGGACAGGCCCCACACATAGTGAGAGCACTAGGCCCAAACCCACGAAATCCCTCCCCTGCCTGGAGGACCCTGTCCACAGACTCGCTCTTTTATTCTCTGCCGTATATCACCCAGGCCCAAGTACATTGGAATCCCGAAAGCTCAGTCTCCAAACAACGCCACAAAATTCTCTTCACTGGACTGGGTGTGCCCCTAATGCTCCAGCCCACCCTTACGACCTTTGGCCTTTCCTAAGGGTGTTCTTGTCTTTGAGAAGCTGGTGTGGGTAGCAAATCCCTTGTGATTCTGTGGATCTTTCCTGCTGAACCCTAGAACTGTGGCAATTCTCTTACAAAGTCCTGGCTGGAGGTGATTTTTACAGCAGCTGGAGCTGGAGTAGTTTTTGTTTTTTGCTTAGTGGGGGTTTTTTTGAGTAGTTCTTTTTGCATTTGCAGTTTCCACAGTAGGTCTGCCTGGAGGCTGGTTTCCACAGGAGCTGAAGCTTCCATAACTAAGTCTGGAGACCCATTTTGATAGGAGCTGAACAGCCCCCCTTTAAGCCTGGAGGCGCTCAGCTTGATCTAGAGCTTCTGAACACGATTCTGGATGGTTGTGTGAATGCTCTGAATCTTTCCTACTGATTTGCTGATGTTAAAGATTTCTTGCGCCCCTTTGCTTTTCAAAAGAAAGGTCTATTTCCCTGTTTTTCTCCTCCACTGGCTGCTTAGGTGTGACTACTGCACCACCATCTTAACCCAGAAGTCTCTTTGCCTTATTTTTGGCAATAAATATATTTTAGACCAAACACTAAATAGGATGATTTACATAGATGACAAATGGTTTTAAAATGTAATTTTAACTATGCATGGTGATACATGTGAGAAATTTACTTTCGCCCAAGAGTTAGAAACTAGGTTGGGAAACATAGAGAGAAAAAAAGAAAAAAGAAAGTAAAGAAAGAAAACAGGGAGATAGACCAAGAGGGAGTGGGAGAAGGAAAGGAGAGAGAAGAAAGGAAATGAATAAATCAAAAACAGTATTTTTCAGCCTGAAAAGACCACATCCTGTCATTCTTAGCTTCTCATTTACCTTGCCTATGAAGATATTCATGCGTACTCCCATCAATAAAAGCACCTTGTTTCTCATGAATACCTTCTGATATGAGATCAGAAGTAGGAAGGTCCATGTTGTATTTAGAGTATGAGGTTTTTAATATTGTAATGATCAAGATTCAAGATACAGGGAAGAGAATAATTAAAGGGCTAAATCTTCATTCTTATAATAAGATTCCTGAATGTCTACTTTCCCTTGTTAAAAGAGGTAAGAGGTATGCAAAGACTAAAAGTTAACCAGGCAAAGAATTATGTTCCATCATGCCGCATCTCGATGCAGAAAATTTTGTACAACTATATTCATAGCGGCTCAATTCATAATAGCCAAGAATTGGAATCAACCCAAATGCCCATCCATGGAGGAATGGACAAGGAAACTGTGGTATATTTACATGATGGAATTATACTCAGCTGAAAGGAAAAATGACACATCAAAATTTAGGGAAAAATGGTCTGACTT
>PVHP010032834.1:0-20027 GCA_004024765.1 Zapus hudsonius | reverse complement strand
AGGGTTATATGGGCCACAGCTCACTCGCTATATCCTGAAAAATACAAATACAATCTCCATTGGAGAGTTAGAACAGTATAGGTTAACAGATATAGACCATTCTGGATTACCTAGTTTCTATTGTTAGTAGCCTCCCTGTCAGACGTTCGCATAGTGCATCTTTTCTTGGGTGCCCAAGAGTATGGGATCCGGTGCATCTGCAAGCAAGCACTTTTAACCACTGAGCCATCTCCCCAGTCTCTATCCTATTCTTCACTCACATTTTATAATCACTGAACCTTGATTCTAATTTAAAAAAAGGAATTGATACCAAAGCGCGACACAAAATTTAACAGTGACACCCAGGTTCAAGTAAAACAGCTTTTTAGAAGTAAGACTTAGTTGGAAGGAAATTGGTTTGCACCCAACATATAGAACCACTAGAAGATAAAAAGCAGGTCACTGGGCTGGAGAGATGGCTCAGCAGTTAAGACACTTGCCTGCAAAGCCTAATGACCCGGCTTGATTCCCCAGTACTCATATAAAGCCAGATGCGCAAATTGGCTCATGCATCTGGAGTTCATTTACAGTGGCAGGTGCATCCATTCTTTCTCTCTCTGTCAGGCATTGCAGTGCACACCTTTAATCCCAGCACTCAGGGGGATCACTGTGAGTTCAAGGCCAGCGTGGAACTACGGAGTGAGTTCCAGATCAGCCTGGGCTAGAGTGAGACTCTACCTGGAGGGCGTGGGGCAGGAAGAAGGTCATGATAGCACCAACCTGTCTCCTGTCTCTATAAGATGCACTAGCCAGGCTGGGGATGTTGCTCATTTGATAGAATGCTTGCCTAGCAGGCACAGAGCCCTGGGATGGATACCTAACACCACATAAGATGTACACACTTGTAAATTCCAGCACTCTGGAGGTGGAAGCAGGAGGATCATAAGTTCAAGGTCATCCTCAGCTATGTAGCAAGCTGGTGGCCATCCTGGGCTACATGAAACCTTGTCTACATAAACTAGCAAACAAAAGAACCAGACTCAGTAGCCAAAGTCTTTGATGCTTGCACTGCAGATATTTAGAGGAAGGAAAACAATTTCAGGTTAAAACTAAGAAGCAAAACTCTCTTACATGAAAATAATACCACAGTGGGCTGGAGAGCTGGCTCAGTGGTGAAGGCACTTGCCTATAAAACTTAAGGACCCAGGTTCAATTCCCTAGTACCGTGTAAAGCCAGATGCATCTGGAATTCGTTTGCAGTAGCTGGAGGCCCTGGTGCACCTATTCTCTCTCTGTTTCCCTCTCTCTCTCTCTCTCTCAAATAAATAAGATAATTAAACAAGTAAATAAATAAAATACTTAAAAAATAATGTCGCAATGCAAAGGCGTGGATTGGGGCGCTGTTGTGAGATAGTCCTCTAGAAGGGAGAGGACTGTCCCTAAAGGTGATGTCATTTGCAAATCTAGATGGACTTAAAAGAAGGAAGAAGAGAAAGAGGGGCTTTGGACCAGGAGGGAAAGGTTCCCTGCCTTCCTCGTTTTCATCCAGCAGAGCTGTGTCTGGACAGAGGAACCAAAGAGCCTCGAGCACACAGAAGACTCAAGTTCACATCCAGCTAACGTGCAGACGGGCTGCTGCTCTCTGAGCATCAGTGATCTTGCCCACACAACGGAATTAATCATTCTGGCATCCAATTTAGTGGGGAAATGTAAACAAACCAGAACATGGAGTCTGTGATGTCAGTGTGTTCACCTCTGAAGTTACATTGCTCATGAGCCTCCGTTTCTTATTTTTAATCTTTAAAAAATATTTTATTTATTTATTTGCAAGCAGAGAGAGAGAGAGAGAGAGGAGAGAAAGAAGCAGACACACACACACGCTCCAGGGCCTCCAGCCACAGCAGACAAGCTCCAGATCCATGCACCACCTTGTACATCTGGCTTTACATGGGTCCTGGGGAATCAGACCCAGGTCCTTCTGCTTTGCAGGCAAACACATTAACCACAAAGTCATCTCTCCAGCCCCATTTATTTTTAAAAATATTTTATTTATTTGCAAGCAGAAAGAGACAGAGAAGAGAGAGAGAGAATGGGCACACCATGACCTCCAGCCACTGCAGATGAACTCCAGGTACATGCGCCTCTTTGTGTGTCTGACTTTTTGTGGGGACTGGGGACTCGAATCCAGATCATTAGGCTTTGCAGGGAAGTGTCTTCTCTGCTGAGCCATTTCTCCAGCCCCTATTTCTACCTGACGGACACAATTTTTTCTAGTCAAAGTTCCCCACTCCTGGTTTGCAGTCCCATCTCTACTAATGTGTTCTCAGAGAATAACCTCGCACACATAGTACCCATTAATAATGAAAATAAAACCAAATTAAAAATTGATGGTGGTGGCTATTGTCTTCTTGTGACGTGACTATCACGGTCCCCACCAGTGGCCTCCAGAGATGAGCAGCTCTGGCATTTCACCAGGCATGGGAGACCTACCGAGAGATCATGGTGTCCTCAGAGGGAGATGGGGGCATTACATGGAGAATAACCCAGCAGAAATGTACACTGAAAACCACTCTCCCTTCTCTCGTTCCTCTAGGCAAGTGAGTTTGTACAGGAATCAAATATAACGCTCAACTCAAACAAGGCAGTGTCTGTGTGTCCATGTAACAAGATAGCTTTGAAAGAGGGTTGGGGTCATCCCTGGCTTGGGTCCGAGAGCCTGGCTGCCAAGGAGCGAGAGAGGCAGCCTGGCCCCTCTCCCAGCCATGGGGCTCTGGGGCCAAGGAGCCTGAGGCCCCACGTGTGACACCTCACTCTTAAAGACGCTCTAATTTATAGTTAACGCCTTTTAAGCAAACAAGAGGGAGAAAAAAAAATCTGGTTCGCATTATGGCAACTTGCAATGAAGGGAAGTCTGGGAGTTCAAAGGAAAAATGTCCCAGGAAAAGCACAGCCTATTAAAATTCATTCGGAGTGGCCAGGAAGGTAATTGAAAAGAAGGCTTTCTTAGTGCGACCCTGGCCCACTTCCCTCTCTCAGCCAGCCCTCCCTGCCACACGAGGGTCATGCCAGAGAGCATCCTAATGGATGTGAGTTTGTTACTAAGACTTCCTCAGTGGAAGGGACCCAGGAGAGAGGTGTAAATACATTCTTTTTCCAAAGCCAGATCCCCTTTAGATCTCCAGGGCTTTGCTTTTTGGAAGAATCCTCTCTGGTTGGATTAGACACTCGCTCTCTTTTTCCACACACACACACACACACTTTTGCCATCCACAAACACCTACCTCGCCTCCTGCTGGCTGAGGGGATTTTCTACCCTAAATATGTTCCTAACTGGTTTTTTAGAACCAAGCCATCTTTGGTGGCTGAGTGTGCTGGCTGGAGGTCTGCTTATAGGCAGAGAAGAAAGAACTTTGGTCCCCGCTTTTTAAATATATATATTATATATATTTATATAAATATTATATATAAATATACATATATAATTTGCAAGCAGGGAGGGAGAGAGAGAGAACACTAGGGCCTCTTGCCACTGCAAAGGAACTCATGCATGTACCACTTTGCACATCTGACTTTATGTGGGTTCTGGGGATTTGAACCTGGGCCATCAGGCCTCTAAGCCGTCTCTCCAGCCCTGTTCCCTGCTTTTGTCTGGCATTGAGTTGCTACAGGTGGGAAGGCTTTCACATCTGGTATCGCAGGGGCAGCGTCACCATGTCTAAATCAGGCCACGGGGTGGCAGGCTGTGTGCAAAGGGGCCTTGTGGGGTTTATCATATGTCTGGGTGGACTGAGAAGCCAGTGGGCTCTTCATAGCTGCCTGTGGACTCCGTGATCTGCAAAACGGAGAAGGCTCATGTCTTAATGTGTCTTAATAGTCAGCTGTCATTCCACCCTCCAGGGAAGCTTGTCTCTTCAGCTGGGTCCACATTGCCACCAACCCAATCCCCAGCCTTAGGAATTCATTCCTTCAACCTCAGAAACCGACCAATGCTGTGTTCCCAGACAGCGTGACACTCTCCCTGGTGTGAGTATGAATGTAGGAAAGAATCTGTTTCAGATGAACCTGGGTTTGGATGAGAAGCAAGGGCAGCACTTAGGAGTATTGTTTTTGCAGTCACACAGCTCTGCTCTTGAAGTGCGAAGGCAGCCATGGACGATGTATAAACAAATGGGCCCGGAAGCTTTTCAATAAAACTACAAAAATAGGTTGTGAGCCAGATTTGGTTCCTGCAGTAGTTGGCTGATTCCTGTCTTAAAAGTTTAAAGAAGGGAAAGAAAGAAAGAAAGAAAGAAAGAAAGAAAGAAAGAAAGAAAGAAAGAAAGAAAGAAAGAAAGAAAGAAAGAAAGAAAGAAAGAAAGAAAGAAAGAAAGAAAGAAAGAAGAAAGAAAGAGAGAGAGAGAAAGAAAGAGAGAGAGAAAGAGAGAAAGAGAGAAAGAAAGAAAGAAAGAAAGAAAGAAAGAAAGAAAGAAAGAAAGAAAGAAAGAAAGAAAGAAAGGAGGGAGGGAGGGAGGATGGAAGGAAGGAAGGAAGGAAGGAAGGAAGGGAGAGAAAGAAAAAAGATCAGAAAGGGAGGGAGAGGGAGAGACCAAGGGAAGGATCTTCTTGGATTTTGTACGACCATGCTTGCTGTGATATCAGCCCAGAGCAGGACCCTGGGTTCTTTAATATTTATTTATTTATTTACTTATTTATTTGTTTGTTTGTTTGCAAACACAGAAAGACAGAGAGGGAAAGAAGCAGAGAGATAATGGACATGCCAGGGCCTCTGGCCACTTCAAACAAAGTCCAGATGCATGAGCCACTTTGTGCATCTGGCTTTACGTGGAAGGAAGGAAGGGAAGAAGAAAGAAAAAAAGGAAAGAAGGACGAGAGAGAAAGAAAGAGGAAGGAAGGTAGAAAAGGGAAGAAAGGAAGAGAGAAAGAGAAAGAAAGGCTAAATGAATTAATTAGGAGCATTCCCTTCTGCCACAAGTTACAGATGCTGACCGAGAAGCGAGGGGCGTCAGAGGCCCACTTGCTCGCTCTCACCTCTGATGGCTGGAGCACAGTGCTTTGTGCCTTTCCTGACAATCTCATCATTCCTCCTGTTTCTCTTGAGCCCTCGACGCTATGACTGATGCTGCCTGGACTCCTGGGGTCACTCTCCTCTCTTTGTGAGCCTGCCAGAGAGTCAAAGGTCCAGTCAGCCCAGTTTGACCCATGGACCTTGGAGCCTGGGTCACCTTCTGTCAACAAAGCCAGGCTTTGACTTCCTTAATTAGAATCCCCTAGTAGGAATGGCAGTGTTATTTTTGTGGTGTTTGGTGTGGGTAGGGGAAAGAACTTTCTCGTCCTCTCTTCCTCTTGCGGTTTACTTTTGGATTCCTTAAATAAATAGAAGAAAAACATTCCCCGCTCATTATCCAGAGTGCTAAGACAGCATACCTTTGCTCATGTATTTTTTCCTCATTCTGTGTATTCCTCCCCTTCACCTCAGATTGTAAGGCTGTCTTATGCATTTCTTTTCTCATGCAGTTTATGCCATTGGCAGGAAGGATTTTTACCTGACAGTGAAGATGATAGATGGTGTGGTCTTACTTACTTCAATAAATAGGAATAACATTGCTTCAGCATAGAGGTGGGTCTAAAATGTTACGCTCAGCACATGACCTGGCCATCTCCAACCATCCCCAAACTATCTCATAAAGTGGATTGCACTGCAATCCTAATTTCCCAGATGGGAAAACCCACTCCACAGCAATTTTCCCAAGGTCTTGAACCTGGGAGGGAACCTCAGCTCTTGGGTCGTAAATCTGGGAGCACTAACCCGTAGCTGCACCATCTCCTTCGCCCCGTGTGCAAATCTGAGCAACTCTGAGAGTCTGTGTGCAGGGCTTGGAAGGTGGCTCAGTGGATAAAGTGCTTGTCACACAGGCATGAGGGTGTGAGTTTGGATCCCTGGTGCTCAGGTAAAACTCCAGATGTGGAGCTAAGCAGCTGTGATCTCGGCACTGAGGAGGCAGAGACAGAATCTCTGGGGGTCACTGGCTAGCTGGTCTAGTTAAATCAATGCACTCTAGGCTCAACAAGAGGCCTTGACTCAAAGAATAAGGTGGGGAACAGCTGAGGGAAATACCCAGCCTTGACCTCTGACCTCCAAATGCACATGCACACACGCGTACAAATATGCACACACACCAAAGAAAGGAGCCTGGACCGGGAAGTGGAGTAGGTTAGGGGGAGCCCTCGCTTTCTGTTGTGATCACAACAGGCAGATCCCCTTGGTTTTTACTTTTTTCCATAGTCGTAACCAAGAAATTTTTCCCTGAAAAATACCATCTTGGGACACTTCTATTGCTAACAAGCCATTGCTATCCCCAGCGCAACACAGTCAGGGTTCTGGAGAATTCCAAGAGTCCCTTCAAGTAACACCCTAGAGCCACAGATGGAATTCCTTCCTGAAGCTGCAATTTCCAGATTGCCTCGAGAACTTTCTGTCACTGAGAGGAAATGTTGGGGTAATGAACATCCATTTGTCCAGGATGACGACACTATGGCGGACATGCACAACCCACCCTAGAATGAAGCTAGCCTTGGACTGAAGGTGACACAGGTGTTCCCTACCTTGTCTGTTCCACGGAGGCTTGTCACCTGAACCTCAGTCCTGACCACAGCGTCCATCATGAGCTGGTTTCTTCCCACAGCTCCGGCATCCCACTCAGCGTACACACCTCAGCCTTCTTCTTCTCGGATCTTGTACGGCCATGCTTACTATAAGATCTGTCCAGAGCAGGACCCTGGGTTCTTTAATACTTATTTATTTATTTGTAAACTCATTCCTTCTGTTCTTTGATGTTTCTCTTCCCAGCATTCTCATCTGACCAGCCTGACTCCAAGGCCAGCCTCTCCTGACATCCTCTGTCCCCCCGCCACACACACACTACCTGATTTTCTCTCCTGAACTCACAGTATTTCTTTCTTACATGTTTGTGGCCTGCCTTTGGTGGGTCCTGTGAGCTCATCTATACTCATGGGACCTTAGCGTGCCCGGCACAACCATGGGAAGGAATAAATGAACTCAGGGCATCTGTGGCATCAGTACTTACCAGGATGGTTCCCAGAGAACCATTGAGATGCAGTTCTGAAAATCTATAATCTTGTTCCAATAAGTCTCTCTTGTGTATTCATTAATTTGATTACCTCACGGCGATCAACAAATGACTATGATTTTTATCAGTATTTCTCAGATAGATCCAGTGACTTGATAAAATCATACGACCTTTGAACTAGAATTTTGTGACATGAATATGATTTGTGTGTCTATTGTTATATAGTGAGAAAAGCCTAGGATTTGGAGCCCAAAAGTTTATTTATTTTGTCTTGGTTTGTGTTTTAGTGTATTTATAGCAATATTATCATAGGCAACATGCTTCCCTTTCTAAACTTCAGTGTTCTTATCTCTAGAATGAAGACACAATTCCCTTTTTATAAAGCATTGCATTAGCATTACTTGTGACCGTGGACTTGGAGTACTTTGTCCAGTCCAGCATACTCTGCCAGGCACTCAATAAATGTTCCCTGGCTCCTAACACCCATATCCTCACCTGTAAAAACACTGTGTCTACTTCTGGGGGGGGGTTATTACGCTCAAATAAAGTAAGGTGCCAAAGAACTCCATGAACTAGAAACCACAATGTCAATATGAAATGGGTAATCACTATTTCTAAACATCAGGCATTCTAGAACCTTCTAAGAGAGAAATGAAGATGAATGCTCTGTTCATTCTTGGGCCATTATATTATTTGAAAAAAATAACTACTGAGCCATTTATGTTATTTGAGAGTCATTTAAAAAAATCTATTATTCTGGGTTTCTATGGCTTCATATTTTGATCTTTCACACCAAATCTTTTTAAAACTGTATTTATTCTTTAAAAACTCTGGGGCTTGAATGATTGCTCGGCAGTTAAAGGCACTCGCTTGCAAAGCCTGATGGCATGCGTTCGATTCCCCAGTACCCACATAAAGCCAGATGTGCAAAGTGGTGCATGCATTTGAAGTTTTTTTGCAGTGGCAGGAGGCCCTGGCATACCTATATTCTCTCTCTGCCTCTCTCTCTCTTTCTCTCTCTCTAATAAATAAAAAAAATTTTAAACTCTGACTCCATTACTCACTTACAAAAATACTCAATGTAAACAACCACCCACACCTTCTCTAACTTGCTGGAATTTCTCTGTGTGCGTTCCCAACTCTGCCAGCCATAATGCCCTATGTTTCATTTATCATCAAAGCCTTTATTAAAAATAGTTGGGGATTATATTTGAGGAAATGGAAGGGCACACAGTAGACAGATTTCCGGAGAATTCTAAACTTTCTGGTATCGGTTCCCTTTGCGTCTTCACAGTGTGGGAGTTTCCTATCTGGCCGCGTTGAAGTCTCTCCTATCCCAGCTACCATGGCCCCTTTCTTGTGTTTCCTAAAACTGCACCCTCTCTACCCCTTGATCTCTGCAGCCCACATTATAGATAGTAATTTTCTTTTTCAGCATATCCCAAAGGGTTCCCTAAGGAGATGGTTAAGAAGGTGCAATGCTAGAACCCATGCTAATAGAAAAATAAATCACCCGCATTCACCAAAGAACAGGAGATGAGCGAAATACAAGTTGCCTCAATAAAAAATACAAGTCGCTTGTGATTTTTTAAAAATTTATTAAGTAGAAACTTTGTATGAACTTGTAATTGTTTTTAAGAATGACCTTGGTCCCAGATAACTCCCAGGGGTTGTAGAATTGTATATTAAGAGACATATAAGTATCATGCTGTTCTTGCAAAATTAATGGGCATTCCACATTGGATTTACTATGCCTCTGCCTGCCAGCAGGGCTGGGTGGCATGTGGACACATTTGCACAGTCTGGAAACAGTAGCTTGGTTTATGACAAGACCTGAGCTCATGCCTCTCTCTGCAGGGACTGTTTATCCAGGGCTGTTGAAGTACTTTCCAGTGTCTGAGTCCCGGCCCTTCTCTCATAGGCTGGGAACTGTCTCGTTAGTCAAAATAGAAACGGCTCCTTATGAAAATGGCGAGTGAACCTGTTTGACTGCAGTTGAACCACATCTGACTTTCAATGCCAAGGTCACTTTACCTTCCTGGTGTCCCCTTATTGCTACCCAGTAAGGAGGGACACCTGGTTTCCAAGCAAAGAAGCCCACCTAATTAAACCACTATACAGGAAACACTAGTTCAATGTCATGTCTTTAGTATGACTTCCTATGTCCCTAGTGTTGGCCCTCTACTATTTAAGAAATACAAAGAAAAATAGAGGTTTGTATATTTCCTTTTGTTTTATTTTTGTTGCTAGAGATTGAACCCAGGACCTTGCACTCACTGATTTGGGGGTATGTTCTACCCCAGCCCTGTGTTTTACTTGTGATAACTCTGTATTAACTCCCTGGCATTAGTTACTCTTTGCTGCATAATGAATTATTAGAAAACTTAGCAACTCAGGGCTGGAGAGATGGTTCAGTGGTGAAGGCACTTGCCTGCAAAGCTTAAAGACCTGGGTTCAATTCCCCAGTACCTATGTAAAGCCGGATGCACAAAGTGGTATGTGTATCTGGAGTTCATTTGCAGTGGCTAGAGGCCCTGGTGTGTCCATTCTCTCTCTTTCTCTCTGTGTCTATCTATCTATCTATCTATCTATCTATCTATCTATCTATCTATCTATCTATCTATCTATCTCTGTTTGCAAAAAAAAAATCCCAAAACAATAGTAAATGTTAGCCCACAAATTTTCTATGGTTCTAGAATTAAGGAATAGCCTAAAGGCTTCTGATTTAAAGATGTTCATGAACTCATAGTTAGGAAATCAGCTTGATAGATTCTGGAATTAGATCAGAGTGCCTCGGTTCTTCCCCACTTGCGCCCCTGTAGGGCTGTTCAAGTGTCTGCACTGTATAGCAACTGGCTTCTCCAGACATACCGATAAAGCAGCAGAGCCAAAGTATGTTATGACCCGTCCTAAGAAGCCACACCCCATTCAGTAAGTATCTTGCTCCATGGAGCAGCTTTCACTCATAAAAGAGCATTGTGTTAGTCAGCTTTCTGTTACTGTCACAAATGCATGGGAAAATTAATTTATCACAGATTTGGAAGTTTCAGCCCGTGGCCAGTTGACCCTATGGATTCTGGGACTGTAGCCAGGCAGCCTGTCATGATGGCAAACGTGTCACAGAGCAAAGTTGTTCACCTCTGGGCTGGGATGCAAAAGAGAGGGACATGAAGGAGCTTGGGTTTTATTATTTCGTTCAAGGACTTCCCACTAGGACCACCTCCTAAGGGCTCTGCCACCTCCTGGGAGTGCCAAGCTGAGAAGCCAGCCTTTCACACATGGACATTTGAGGACATTTAAGATCCATACTACAGTGGGCATGAATGCCAGCAAGCAAGGATCACTGGAGATCACCTTAGAGATGAGGTACCACACCACCCATGGGACTTCCTTCACTAGAAAGTTCATTCAAGTAAAAAGGCAAATGTCCTGTCGTGATCTATGGCATCCCCATCACCATGTCATCCTGCTAAATGTGCTATTTCTTTCCAAATATCTAATTGGATGTTTGTTAAGAAACAGAAATAGAATCCCCAAAAAGTCAAGGTCTGAGTACTTTTGATCGAAGCTTCTGAGCGTGGCTTTCTGTTCGTTTTTTGTTCTTCATTCGTGTCCAGGCTGAGGAAATCAACACATCAAAACTCAGCCCATTTTCACAGAGTTACCTTTCACGGCCTCCCATGTGACAGAGGGACCAGGGCTTGGTTTTTTTGTTTGGTTGGTTGGTTGGTTTAGTTTGGTTTTTTTGTTAGCAGCTGTTCTGAAATCCATGGTCAACATTGCCAGGCATGAACCTCTCCAATGACTTGGAAGTTCATTTGAAGCTGAAACAAAGAAAGTATCTCCAAGCTTCATAAAATCATCTCTCACAGATCCCCGCCCTCCAGGCTGTCTTGCAGTGTAAGCTGAGTGTATATTCTGTTTCAAAGATGTGACCAGTGGCTGTCCTATGTCGACTGTAATATCTTCAATAAGAAAACACCTATGACCAACTTCTTTCTTCTTTTTGATTGGGGGGGGGTTATGTTTTTTTTTTTTTTTTGAGAACTGTATTCTATACAGTTTAGATTGGTCTTCCACTCACTATGTAGTTCAGGATGGCCTTGAACTCGTGACCCTCTTGCTCAACCTCATAGTGTTAGGATTAGAGATCCATACCCAGCTTCAAACACTTCTCACTGTCTCCAAGAGCCAAGCTTTAACGCTGCAAAACTTCTGACCATTGACTCTTGAGTTCCCACCCCCCCCCACCCTGGAGCAAAACCAACTATGTAATTTCTTCAACTATTTGAAACCTGCTCTCATGGGGGTCTCTTTAGTCTTTTTTTATTTTTTTATGGTTTAGGCTAAACATTCCATGTTTATTCAGCCTTCTCTTCTTATGACAGTCTCCAAATCCCTTTCTGTCTTCATTTCAAGATCCATCTGAAAATGTGGTATCTATTCATTTGTACGACAAGTATTTGTTGATTGCTGTCTATGGGCAAGGCCCTGGGCCAGGCCAGATGTCTGAAAGAAAACGCTGTCAAACAAGGCTGCTTCGTCCAAATCAATGGATCTGGAGGCTGTTATCCCGATTGTCACAACCATAGATTGCATTAGCCTTCTCTGCAGTCCTGTCAAGCTGTTGGATTCTTTTTGGCTGTGATGAATTCAAATGATCAGTTTTTGTTGAAGGGAACTGTTGTTGGTTTAGGACTTCTCAGTTCTACGTGCATGTAATTGGGTCTTTTGAACATAAATGAAAGAGTTCACATTTATCTCCATCCAATTCTTTCTTTGGTCCAGCTCATAGTTCCAGCCCATTGAACTCGTTCTGATATTTGCTCACTCTTCGATCTTGATTTCATCAGAGTCGTTATTTCTCCCCAGCTTCGTGTCATCTGCAGTCATGATCAGCATTCCATCCATCTTTGCATCCAAGTCACTCCTTGTCATGGGGAGGAGGCTAGCTCAGTGACAGGAGGCAGCACTGCCTGGCAGGCCCCCCGATGGCTCTCTTTCCCCTTCCATCCGAGCTCTTTGAGAACAGGTTTTCAGCCAACTGAGTCGCCCAAATTATACTGTCATCTGGTCTGCATTTCTCCATCTTGTCCGCAAGAATTTCCTGAGAGACTTTGCCAAATGCCTTCATTAATCAATACATTCTGGGTTTTTGACATTCACACTTGTCAGTTGTGGTGACCTGCCTCTTGCTCCAGAGGAGGAAAAGGATGAAGCAAGCTGTGGATTAGTCTGTGCTCTGCTCCAGAGCTCTAACCTCAGACTCCTGGTTCGGTCTAGGGGAACCTAACGGTAGATCTATTAACTGACCCCTCCTGTGACTTCTCAGGACCTTGCTGGTTAGTATCATAATGTTGATTAGAGGTCAAGTTTCTTAACTGCTAACCAGCTGCTCTTTCTGGCTTCCTTCACCCTGTACCTTTTACCCTCGTTCCCTATCATGCTTCTATCCTCACATTCATGGATTGTTTGAAAAAAATCCAAATTACCAAATGCCTGATTTTCTAAAGTAAATTCCTGTGCCAGGTAAATCCATTCCATGACAATGCTCCTTCTTTTAAAAATATTTTTATTTATTTATTTGCAAGCAGAGGGAGAGAGGAGAGAGACAGAGAGAATGGGCACTGCAGGGCCTCCAGTCACTGCAAAGGAACTCCAGATACATGGGCTACTTTGTGTATCTGGCTTTACATGGGCATTGGGGAATCGAACCTGGGTTGTTAGGCTTTTCAGGTGAGTGCCTTAACCGTTGAGCTCTCTGTCCAGGCCCTCATGTCAGTGCTTTTGAATATATCCTGCCCAGCTCCTCCAAACTCCCTGTTGTAGTCAGCCACATGCCGCTGGGATGAATTTCCAAAGCACGCAGGATTATGGGGAGGAAATGTATTTATTGAGGTATCAGACCCAGGGGAAGTTAAGGGGAAAAAAAAGGCTGGCCCCCTTTCACAGATCCAAGCAGAGACAGAGACAGAAGCCCAGCACCAGCACCAAGCAAGCACCCTGTAACACACTGTGATTCACAAAATGCAGATCTCCAGACCAGGGTTCTGGCTCTTCTTTTGCATATCTATCCTTAGTATTTTACATCCAAATTAGAAAGGGCCAGTCCCCAGGAGGCTAGGCCAAAGTGGCACCTCCTCCCGCCAGAAGCCTGGAGACAATTAATAATTTTAATAAATCCTTAATTCTTTTGGGGGACATTATTCAAACTACCACAATTTCAAACTACCACACTCCCCAACTGTGAATCTATGCTAAGTCATCCTAGAACTCTGTTCAATCTTATGACATTCTTTACCCTTGGGCCGTTCCACCACTCTGGCTGCCCAGCTATTTGTATCAGGACTTGGATTGTGCTGTGACGTTGGCCCCAGGCCCTGACTTCACACTCCACTGGACATGGACTCTCTCCTCTGGCTCAGACCTTGTTCCCCACCTGGAAAACACTGAGGGAACTCATTGTAGGAAGGATGCACATTGCATGGCTTCTTACCCTGACACCCTGATTGATGCACAGAGGCAGCCACCAAGTCACTGGTAACCTAGTAGGGTTTATTGCCAGTTAATTTAGATTATTCTGACTTAAGTAATGAGTTGAAAGCATCATGCTTGGGTCCCCGGTGAAAGGTGCTCATTGTTAAGTATTACAGTTGAGGGTAACCGCCTCACACTGGTCTCTTGATTGGCAGACTCTCCCGGTTATGAGGAGCACACTCCCTTAGCTTACTGTAAGGCTTTTCATAGGAAATAAAGGATGGTTTTCCTGGGCTGGTTATTGTCTCACCATCTCATCTGGACATTCCCCTCCCCCTCCCCAAGTTGAAGCTTTAATCCCCTAGAGCAGAAATCACAGTGCCATGTTTTCCCTGGTTTTAAAAAAAATATTTATTTATTGACTTATTTATTTAAGAGAGAGTATGTGAATGTGTGTGTAGATAAGCACCCCAGTGCCCCCTGCTATTGCAAACAAACTCCAGCTACATGCACCACATTGTATGACTAGCTTTACAAGGGTACTGGGGGATTGAACCTGGGCCCTCAGGCTTTGCAAGCAAGCACCTTTAACCACTGAGCTATCTCCCCAGTTTGAGAGATGCACACTCTTTCTCCCTGAGTGTTTGCAGGTTCCTTCTTCATAAGTACACGTTAGGGAGCAAGCTACCAACTTCCCAGCTGTTTCAGGTCTCTCCAAGCTCTGACCTCAAGTTGGAGTAAGAAATAAGAACACCAACTCTTTCCCTAACGTCTTGATTTCGTACTTACAAAAGTAGATATGCATATTTTGTTTTTCTGGTTTTCTCTTTTCGATTGCGTCTCACTTTATAGCCAAGGTTGTTTCCAGCCCATGATCTTCCTGCCTCAGCCTTCCCGGCCCTGGGATTATAGGACTGAACCACTCTCATGGTTTGATCCAGGTGTTCCCCACAAACAAATGAATGTGTTCTGGATAATCAATCCTCAGCTGATGGCAGTTTGGGTTTTACAAACTCGATGGAGCTGTTTTGTTGGGGGCGGACTTTTGGGGGTTATAAGCCAGCTTCCCCTTGCCAGTGTTTGGCACACCTTCCTGCCACTATTTCCAGTGCTGTGGTGGAGGTGATGTCCACCCTCTGCTCATGCCATCGTTTTCCCTGCCATCGTGGAGTCTCCCCTCGAGTCCATAAGCCTAATAAACCCATTCCCCCACAAGCCGCTTTTGCTTGGGTTCTTTCCACGTAGCAACTAGAAAGCTGACCGCAACAACCACCGTGCCTGGCTCTTGTGTGTTTAATCTTGCCTCATCTTCCCTGATGAGAAAGTCAGTATGCATATTTAAAACTTTCCAGGTCTGGAGAGATCGCTCAGTTTGGAAAGCACTTGCCTCTCAAACAGGAGGACCTGGATTTGCTCCTTAGCATGCACTTAAAACATCAGACATGGCTGAGCACACCTGTAACCCTAGTGCTGGGGAAGAAGCAATAGCAGATCCCTGGAGCCGGCTGGCCTCACCGGGGAGCGGCAGGCCAGAGAGAGACCTTGTCTCCAAAAGAGGTGAACAGCATACCTAAAGAATAGCACCTGAGATTATCCTCTGGCCTTCACACACAAGCACACGCACATACACTCAGACCCACACACAAGTGCACCCATCCACATACACACATATATACAAGCACACACACTACACACATGCAAAAAAAAAAAAGAACATTCTAATTTTAGTAAAAGTTATATTGTGTGTGACACTTGTCTGTGTTATGTTATTTTCCCTGGAAGGAAAATCAAGGTTGAAATCAAAGCCCCCATTCTTGCCCATTCTTGTGAGAATTTAGCTAGGAAATCATAGCTTTAACTCACTCGGATTCTTTGCTAAGCCAACCTGTTTCTGCTCATTTCCAAATATATTAATCTCTTCTCGCATTTCCCTTTGAAGCAAGCAAGGCTTTTATGAATGGAAGCAAGGCTTCCCACAGGATGCCCAGTGCAACTGACTCAGTCATTACATAATAGTAATAAACAAATGAACCTTTGCAGCTCCACAGTGCACACTCCTGCTTCATTTCTCCTGGGACTCCCTGGTTTGACACTTGGGCTGCATCTAATTAGGGTGATGGGGCCCCAAGAAAGCAGGATTGAAAAACTCTTCCTGCTACCTTTGAGGGGGCACTTTGGGTCCTTTCTCTGTTAGCAAACTAACAGATAGATTTAGATCCTATTTTCTCCCTCGTAACCTTTCTTGGCTAGTTAAGGATCCCAAAGGAAAGGGGGCTCCTTCTTTAAAATCTGGGAGCCGTGCATACAAATCCAGGACCTCTATATGCCCGGACTGTGTCACCTTCATATAAACCAAATCTCCTAAGTAGCTTTGCCAGTATTCATTCTCCCCTGGGGGGAGAGCGGGGAGAGCTCAAGCGAATGGAGGATCTACCCAAGCTGTCTTCGCTACTAGAAAGGAAGCTTCATTCTCTGCGTGTGGGGTTTTAAGTCGTGGTAAATGCAAGGTTGGCTGTTGAAGGTGTTGAGTGGTCTCCCATGTGGGAGGGCGCTGAGGTTTCCAGGGTCAGGGCCAGGGGTGGACAGGATGCAGGGAAGAAGTCTTATTCATGCAAATGCTGAAGGTGTTTTTTTCTCTTCCCCCTTTTCTTCCCTTTTCCCACCTGCTTAGACTTGGGGAATGGAAAGGAAGATGGGAGCCTGAGGAGATGTCCCAGGGAAAAAAAAGGGTGGGCCTGGATATCCTATACCCACCCTCTGCTCCCCTGGGTCCCTCCTTCCAAGGATTTGTGAAAGCTGGGGCCACCTGCCTGTGTTTGCTCCTCCTTCCTGAGTCTTCTCCAGGGCCCTAGGCTTCTGGCTTCCCACCAAACCACAGTTCCTACCTTAGGTTGCTGCAGGGGCTGTAATGGCCCTTCCTGCTTCCAGCTGGCTGGTTTCTGCCCTGTGCCTGCAGCTCAGTTGTCTTTCTAGAAAACAAGGCAGATCTCAAAGTACTCAGATCAAGCCCCCAAACTCAAATCTCATGGTTCCTAAGGTGATATCTCACCTGGGCCTCTGCTGATCTTCTGGTCATCCCCTTATTCACTGTCCAGCCCCCTTTCAGCACCCTGGACGAACAGGAGAGCTCTCTCCTCTGAGCTTCCTTCAGGAGCCTCAGCCCAGAGACTGCACCTACAAGGTAACCTGCCTTGACCACATTTCAATGACATGTCCCCTCTGAGGCATCCTTCTTGTCTTTGGAATCCAGATCCCAAAAAGGGCTACTCCGCCCTCCCCCAGGAAGTCAGATGGAAAGCTCCAAGCATCCTACCATCTCCAGGGGCTTCCAAGGCTTGCTTTATCCACCTCTCCACATCTGAAACTCCATGGGCTCTCTGGCTTCTGTCCTCCCCGACAAAAAAAAAAAAAATCCACATGGGGGCTGTGGAGATGGCTCAGTGGGCAAAGTACTCGCCTCATAGGCACGAGACCCTGAGTTTAGTCCACAGTGCCACAGAAAGTACCATGCATGGTAGCATGTGTTTTAAATCCAAGTGTTGGAGAGGTGGAGATAGGAAACCCCTGGGGCTCCCTGGACAGTAATCTAGCCTGGTTAGGAGACCCCAGCTAATGAAAGACCTTGCCTCAATAAAAGGTGGACAGTATTCCCAAGACTGATCATGAGGTTGTCCTCTGTCCTGCACACACAAACCTACACATATGCATATGTGGATACCTGCATGAATACACACAAAACCTCTACATGGTTTACTTTTTATAAATTGACTCATATTATTGAAGACTGGAAATGTTATGGGATATGACAGAGAAAGAAAATATCTTTTTCTCAGCCATCCTAGGCTAAAGGTTAAGCAGAGATAAGAATAAAAATATATTTGCTGGCTGAAGAGATGGCTCAGTGGTTAAGGTGCTTGCCTGCAAAACATAATAACTCAAGTTCAATTCCCCAGTACTCACATAAAGCCAGATGCACAAAGTGGCACATGCATCTGGAGTTTGTTTGCAGCTGCTAAAGTCCCTGGTGTGCCTATTCTCTCTGTTTCTCTCCACTTACAAATACATTTTAAAAAATTTAATGTATTTGTAGCCGGACATGGTGGTGCGCGCCTTTAGTCCCAGCACTTGGGAGGCAGAGGTATGAGGATTGCTGTATGTTTGAGGCCAACCTGAGACTACAGAGTGAATTCCAGGTCAGCCTGGGCTAGAGTGAGACCCTACCTAAAAAAAAATAATCAAAAAGAGAAAAAAGCCATATGGGAATGAAAACCCCAGAGCAGTTGTGACATGGACAGTATCAAACTCTCTTCTACCTTCTTCCTTAATGCCTGGCTTCTGTCCTCAAGGCAATCCCATCATCCTGTCATCCATGTATATTCCAGCCAGCCAGAGGGTAGACACCCTCACTTTAAGAATGTCCCAGGGAGTTGTTGGTAGGTATAGCTGAGCGGTAAATGCTTGCCTAGCATGTACAAGGCTCTGGGTTCCCTCTCCAGCACCACCAAACCCTCAAAATCTCCCCAAAGTTTTACACACAATTTCTTCCTCTGTCCTATTATCTAGAATTTAGTAGCATAGCCGTATCTAGTTATGAGGCAGTCTGGAGAATAGTCAGGTATATGCCTCATAAAAATCTGTGTGTTCAGACTGGACAGATGGCTCAGCAATTGGGGCACTTGCCTGCAAAGCCTAAGGACCCACGTAAAGCCAGATGCACAAAGCGGCACATGCATCTGGAGTTCGTTTGCAGTGGCAGGAGACCCTAGCATGCCCATACTCACTCTCTTTTTCTCTCTTTCTTTCTCTCTCTCTCTCTCTCTGTATATTTCTGCTTGCAAATAAATAAATAAAATAGTAAAATAAATAAATATAGTTTTAAAAATCTGTGAGTTCTATTACTATGAAAGAAAGGGAGGGTAAATATCAGAGGTCAACCTTCAGACTGGATCACATCTATGGCAACAATCTCCCATTCCTTTTCCTGTCTGTCTGCCTCATTTGCTGTGCAGTTAGACTCCCTTCAGACCACACACTGGACTTAAGAATTTGTTCCCATATCTTCTCATGAACTCCACTCATTTCTCCATGACCCGAGGTTGCTGTGGGTCTGTTCCAATGACCATCCTTGGATGTCACTCATAATACTGTTTTTTTTTTTCCCAACAAGGTCTTATGTACCCAGACCATCCTCAAACTCACTATGTAGCCAAGGATGACCTTGAACTTCTGATCCTCCTGCCTCCACCTCCCGAGTGCTAGGATGACAGGCATGTATTACCACACCTGGTTCATGCAATGCTGAGGATGGAACCCAGGGCTTTATGCTTGCTAGGCAAGCATTCTACCACTGAGCCTCATCCCCACCCCCACACATACACTTTCCCCACTTGCACAGAAGACCACAGCCCTGATGTGCCAGTTCACAGATGCAGTTGCAGGTCACAAGCCTGTACCCCAGGGGCACAGTACGGAAGCAATGAGAGAATGGACAGTCTGGTTCCTCCACCCCACAATCCCACAAACACATGTTGGTGGCTGGTTTCAAGGCCAGGACACTGCCAACCAATGTCTTCCGGTCTTCTGATGGCCCCTTTCCGGTGAGGTGATGCACAGCTGGTATTTATCTGCTAAATAGCACCCACATGAGTACATTCAGCCAGATGTGTGTTCAACTTATGCTCACACATCTGCATCAAATATATCCTTGGAAGACTGCCCTTTGGGGGGTGGAATGAGGCAGGAAACCCAGGGTTGTCTCCTTCTACACTCCACAGCCCTGCTCTTACTGTCCAGCCCTGCCTTAGGGTCTCAGCTGGCACCTGACCTGGGGTAGGCTTTCAGTCACTGTGCATTTAACAAAGAAGGAAATGAATGCCATGTGATAAATGAGAACTCTGCTAGAATAACAGCATCAACTAGGGAACCCGCACATTGTGTTATAGAGAAAAAAAATCCAATATAAATATAATTATATACAGTGGCAAAGGAAACCCAGAAGAGCTTCCTCAGCTGGATTTTGACATACAAATATAAATTCACTAGGTGTCTATACAGAAGCAGAAATGGAAGAGAAGCCATTCTTTCCACAGGGACCAGGGGACAGAGCATCACATGGTCGGGCAAAAAATAAAAAGGTTTCTCTACCTTCTAAACTAATTTTTTTTAACACTTTGCTTTTCTAGAAGCATTGCTACTACTAATTCCCAAAGTTAAATTGATTAGAATGATAATTTACATGTAAAGGTTAGGAAAGAACATCTGCTAATTTGTTGGCATTCTACCCACTCTCACCCAGGATCCCACCAAACCTGGGAGTTTTTTGTTTCTTTCCTAGAGCCGAAACTATGTAAATGTGTCATTTAAGTTATCTCAATATAAAGATTTTTTTTTAATCCAGCTCATGGAAAGAAAGGCTTTATTTCTGGCTTACAGTTTTGAGGGGAAGTTTCATGGTGGTGGGAAAGCAAGGCAGAGCAGACAACC
>PVHP010032833.1:0-20059 GCA_004024765.1 Zapus hudsonius | reverse complement strand
GTTTGGTCCTCTTGGCTTCAAAGAAAGTGCCCTGTAGACAGCTAAGTTACAAAGCTGCCCAGAAATATCTTCCTGTAGACATGTTGGTCTCCTAAAACAGAAGTAAAACATAAAACATAAAAAGAGTTTGCTAGTTGACTCTCAATTATGTATCAATGAAATTAACCAGAAAAATTCCATTTCTAAATATTTTTGTTAAAAGGAACATTTCCTATAAATGATGCATTTTGGCCTGTGCCTGCTGTACACAAGCTCGATTGGTCATAGTTTCCCGAGTCCTCAGGAGGCTGTAGGATGTCCCATCATTGGCTCTTCTGGTCACATGTGTCTGAGATATTGATAGCTCTCAATAAGTTTATTAACCCCAAACTATCTACTTTGGAAAAGCTCTAGTACATTTAGACAGATAATTCCAAATTATGGATTATGATTTTAATATTTAATATATTAATAAATAAATCTGCATTGGAGATAGACTTCCTGACATAAAGGAAAATCAAGAATTTTGGACACATAAGCACGTGTTAATAACTAAACTGTGGGTTGGAGAGAATGCTCAGTGGTTAAGGCACTTGCCTGAAAAGCCTAAGGACCTGGGTTCAATTCCCCAGTGCCCACATAAAGCCAGATGCACAAAGTGACACATGCATCTGGAGTTTATTTGCAGTGCTGGGGACCCAGGCCGCCCATTTTCTCTTCTCTCTCTCTCTCTCTGCTTGCAAATAAATATAAACAAACAAACAAATAAATAAATACAAAGCAACCAAACTGCTTAGCCCAATTTGGCCTTTGAGAGATGAGGCAAGTCTTGATGAAATTTTCATTTTTTTTCAAAAATTATCCTCTCCCAGGATCTTCTTTTGTTCTCCCCTCCCTCATCCCCTCCACGGAACATTGGAGAATTGTCTGGCTAATGCTCCTCAGAGTGATGCAAGGTCTGTGGCCTCCAAAGCAGAAGACACGGCTTCCCGAAGGCCTTTGCGCTGAAGCAGACTGGATCTTGGACATCAAGGCTACTTCTCTCAATTCACAGGAGATAAATCCTATCTCGGGTTTCTCCTGGATTCAATCCTCTCTTCTTAAGCACATGCAGGTGGGAAATTGGAGTCTATCCTGAGAGCAAAACTACCTGGAGGACTTGTTGGTTTGGTTTGAGACTGAAGCGCTAATGTGTGTCTAAATCCCTAAAAGGCACATTAGCAGGTAGTGACATCACTAAAGGTGAGTGGGTGACCCACATCTGTTCTGTTGGCTGGGCTCAGAGAAGAATTCTGGGTTAGCGGATTCAGTCAAATTACTGGACTGCTTTTAACACCCTAATCCAAAGCGTAGCTGGGAGGGACACGTCGTCTGATGCGGAGATCTCTTGACCTGGAGTGTTCACAGGAAAAGTACCATCACGTACATGTCCATTCCCACTCTGTTTCTGACACTGTGACCTCTTTTTACTCCTAGCCTGAAAAAGCCACAGAATGTGCCTAGGAGGGCGAATGTCCTAAGTAAGTGGAAACTTATCTTATCTTAAAGGATCAAAGTCTTTTTCCAAGTGATGAGACAAAAATCCATTAGAGAGAGATGAACCTGCCTTAATTGCTTTCGAGAAATCTGGAATCCGGGTGCAAATAGGGTGAAACCTACCTGGAGGTCAAGCCTTCATTTTGTGACTTTCACTTTGTACACAAACAACCTATTATCCATTTCTTAATGCAGGGACTATTAGAAACCTGTTCTTATAGGGTTATCCTACTGAGACATGTTCACAGAGACCTCAGCTATCATTTCTCTTCCTGCACAAGTGAGGTGACTCTACTTTCTAGTCTCGGATCCCGCCAAATTGGACCCTTGGTTCTGTCTATCTTTAACAAACTATTCCAGAGTATTAAAAATGGAAATATGGATAACTTATTTTATGAGATCTCATAGAATTAGTTGAAAATGTTAGGCAATGGTAAGAAATATACAAAATGATTCTCACATATAAACAATTTCCAAATTTTTATAGAAAATATTAAGTAATAAATCAGTATTTAATAAGTAATAAATCAGAACGTAGTAAAAGAATAACTATCGACCAAATACAATTTGCCTTTGCAATGTAAATGTGCTTCAACATCAGAAGCATCTAATCATATAATTATTGTTATTAATGAATTAAAGATAACACATTTTTTTAATCTTTACATCACACCTACAATTTATACTTCATACCTGCAGTTACTTCAGTATACAGCTCCTGGAGCCAAAGCCAAGTTTTAGAAAATTCAATACCTAGTCATGGTTTTAAAGAATAAAAAAAATTATTCAATCAGCTATAAAAAGATTGTTACATTACTCGGGTAAAGTGGGTATACACATCAAAAAGTCTCTCAAATAACTGTGTTTGTCCTTTTAATCCAAACTCCTCTCACTCTGGGTTGGAGAATCTGTTTTGTTTTACTAGGAAGATCCAGGATCCATCAGTACAACAAGAAACGATAGCCACCTGGCTACCACGAGACATGTCACCTCTCCCCATCTACCAGGGCCAAGGAGGCATTGCTATGGTCAATGTTTGTGTCTTTCTTGAATTTATGTTGGAGCCATGGGCAGTGATTAAAGCAAGACATTTCTTTCTATCCTTATGAGTGGGATAATAGCATGCTTGCACCTTCTGACACATGAGGACTCAGCAAGCCAGCCCCACCTGTGAGGACCAGGCCCTCCCCAGACACCAGATTTGCTGGCCTTCGCCACAGACTTTCCAGCCCCTAGAACCCTAAGCAGTAAGATTAGCTACTGAGTAGTATTTTGTCATAGCAACCTGACAGACTAAGACACGTATGTGACTCTCTAAGTGTATAGACAGAGATCAGAAAGAACGTGCGTGAAAATGATCTCAGTGATTACCCCTGCTACGGACTAGGATGGGCATGGGGTGATACCAGGACTTTTTTTTTTAATCTATGCCCATTGCTTAAAATTACACATGTAACCAACATCTTGTAGCAGAATAAAGGATCTTTAAATTTTGATGCTATCCATTTGTAACTGGGCCAAGACAAAGCTCTGCCTTTGGCAAGGTCAGGACTGAACAAGGCCAGTACTATTTTGCCTCCTCAATCTTCACTCTACACAAATAAACAGAGGATCAAAGAGACAGTGGTGAAGACTTAGCATTTTGTGGTGGTTGTTGCTTCTTTGTTTAATCCTCCCAGGTATTTAAGATTATTAGGTCCTGAGGGTGAGTTGTGGCATCATGGAAGTTCTTTTAGCCAATAAGACTGAAGCTGTTAGTGGATCAGGTATTAAGAGTAAAACCATTATTCTATGGAGCAAGAAGATATTAAAGATGTTTATAGTTAACATGTTATATAACATCTATATAACATTCATCATTTATAGATTAGGTGATATATTTTATATCTAATATATATAAAACGCAGACACACACACTTTGTATGCATACATATATAACCATTTTAACTTGAAATCTGTAACTAGGTATTTGCCACTTTATTTTTGCTTGTTTGTATATCTCTGTAATATGGTTTGTGTGTGGTGTATGCACACGTATGTGCCCTGTGGCATCCCATACACTCACCTGCAGTGGCTGGAGAGGAATGTCACGTATTCTGCCTGGTCTTGTTTTGCCCTAGATTTTTTTATAGTGCCCACTACAGTGTAAGTGTGATGTAAATAGCTTAAATACTATATTATTTAAGGAATAATGGTGCGAGAAAAAAGATAATATGTGTGTGTATTTCAGTGTAATCACTTTAAAAAATATTTTTGATCTGGTGTCAGTTGAATCCAAGGGTTTGGAGGGCCAGCTGTAACTGGTTGACTACCATGGTAGACATTTGGTCACTTTTCTCTGATTCTGGGGTTTGTAGGACTCCCAAGACTCTCTGCTTCCCTGCAGGACCTGGGTTGCAGGTGTGTGTGGCCACACGCAGCTGTTTGTGTGGGATCTGGAGATTTGAACGTAGGCAGTCTCCGGCCTCCGTAGGAAGTGCACCTAACTGCAGAGCCATCTCTCTGGTCCTCTTGGCAGCTTTGGGTGGGAGATTAGGATCTTTGCTTCCTTGGGATTCCATGTCCTCTTTCTGGCAAATCCCACCCCTCGAGAGCATCATGCTTCCTCTCCAGTTCTGTTTTTGTTCAGAGCAGAACTGAGCCACCTGCAAAGTCACTACGGTCTTCTGCTCAATCATGACCAAGTGTCTAAGTGTCACCCAGTCACCTGACTTGGTAACGGTGTTTGTTTAAGGAACTCATTTTTATCAAGCTTTTCCAAATGCTCAACTTAGTTTTGTAGAAATAACCTTTTTTTGATGTTTATTTTCATTAATAACTAAAAATGAAATCACACAGGTATATTAATACAACTTATTAAAAAGGTTTAGCTAGAACCGATTAAGCACAAAATTGAACAGTTGGGCAGACAAGAGGTCAGGCAGCACACCAAGCATTGTGAGAGTCAAAGTCATAAATGCACTTATGTCATAACTTGACATAATCAAAGCAAGAAAATAAGATGAAAAAATTTCTTACTACTTGCTATTCTGGATCTGAAAATTAAAATTGAGTAGAACCCTATGAATCATTGCATTTAAAAAATATTTTATTTATTTTCAAGCAGAGAAATACAGAGAGAAAGAGAGAGAGAGAGAGAGAGAGAGAGAGAGAGAGAGAGAGAGAGAGAGAGAGAGAGAGAGAGAGAGAGAGGAAGGGAGAGAGCACCAGGGCCACCACCTTGTGGGTCTGGCACATGTGGGTCCTGGGGAATTGAACCCAGGGCCTTAGACACTGGAGGCAAGTGCCTTAACCTCTGAGCCATCTCTGCAGCCCTCATTGCATTTTTCAGGATTGAGAAAGATGAATTTCACATGGAGAAAGGAGAAATGACAAGCTTAGTTCCTGTATGGTGTAAAGAATCCATGAGCCTCCATTTCCACTTCTTTTGATCCTAATAAGGATTTCAATTTACTTAGTTAATTGGACTGTGAAATGGAGCAAGAACATATTAGGCAATCTGTTCTGTTGTACGTAGCATGGAGAACAAGGGAAACATATGTGATAGTTTGAATATTAGAATATAAGATGTCTCCCCCCTCCCCATAGCCTCATGTGTTTGTGATTAAGCTTCATTGGTCTCCATCTTGGCTGCCTTGCTGGAGTTGCTTGTGTTGTTACTGGAGACTTGTTAGCCCAGCTCCATCTGCCTCAGGTAACTCACTCTGACTCCCTGCTGATGTGGAGATAGCAAACCCAGCGGTCTGCTCCCACCATGGGGAAACTTCCCCTTGAAACTGTAGGCCAGAAATAAACCAGACCCTTTCCTTCCATAAGCTGCTTCTGTCAGGTGTTTTGTCCCAGTAATGAGAAAGTAAGTGCTCCATACATAATCCTCACCTACGTGATCCAAAAACCACGATGATTTTAGAGAATCCCAACAGACTTGGGGAAGTTATTTCAGCATGAATCCAAGCATATCTTACTTATTTGATGTTTCCTCTCTGTATTTCCTTCTCTACATCACCCTCTTGGTTTTTTAGAGGGAAAAGGTTCCCCCCCCTCTCCCCTGCCCACTTCCATATATGGTCTTGGATGCTTGTTCTGCAGGCTGCTTCAAGGCCAGGGGGAAGATCTTTGAAGTCACCCTGCTGTCCCATCAGGCTGTCAGGGAAAATGAGCACACCTCTATAAAAGCAGTGTCGACCTGGGGCGTTGCCCTTGCTACCTGGCAGGCCAGGAGTGGTTTTCTCGGCTCTGTATCAGTGAATCTTCCAGAGACTAATGCCATTTGCCTGAAGTCCTGCTGGAACTGCCCACACAGCAGGCTTCCCTGGCTCAGGTCAGGAGAGCAGAAAGATGCACTGTGGTTTCGGTAGCTCCTTTTCTTGTTGCTGGCACAAAAGCAACTTAGGACAGGAAGGGTGTATCTTCACTGGGAGTGTGAGGGTACAGCCCATCATGGCAGGAAAGGCTGGTGACAGAAGCAAGGGCAACTGGTCCCCTTGTGTCTGCGGTCAGAAGGCAGAACACCGAATGCCACTGCTTGCTGTGTCCTATATCCCCAAAACCCCACTGATATTTAGGGTGGGTCTTCCCTCCTCAGTTAAACCTTTCTGGAAACACTTGAGCTCTTTTGATTCCATGGTGGTTTTAAATCCAAACAACTGGACAGTGAAGATTCCCAGTAGGATTGGTTCAGCAGAGACGTGTGAGAAATTAAGGAATCTCAGTCTGAATACTTCTCTAAGGAAAAGGTCAGCTCATCTTTTAAGGATAGGTGTAAAAAAAGCAATTGTCTTATCCACCTAGAATTCACCTGCATATTTGGAGTGATCGCTTAGTATTTGAGGGGGGTTGAACTCAGACCCATCAGATATCAAAAGCCAAGGATACTTGAGTTTCCTGCATTTAAAGATACAGTATTTGCATATAACCCATATACTTCCTCCTATATAGTTTAAATTCTCTCTAGATTAAAAAAATATTTTATTTATTTACTTGAGAGAATGAGGAGGTGGAGAATGGGAGCACCAGGGCCTCCAGCTACTGTAAATGAAACCCAGGCACATGTGACAGACACCCTGTGCATCTGGCTCTCCATGGGCACCGGGGAATCAAACCCAGATCCTCAGGCTCTGCAGGCAAGCACCTAACCGCTGAGCCACCTCTCCAGCCCTAGATTTTTTTAAAGTGTCTACTACAATGCAAGCACTACGTAAATAGTTGCTCTATTATATTGTTTAAGGAATAATAAGAGATAAAACGATTTATAGTTCATTGTAGTCATTTTAAAAACTATTTTTGATCTGATGTCAGTTGAATCCAAGACTTTGGAGGTCCAGCTGTAACTGGTTGATTACCAAGCTCGGCATTTGGCCAGATGGGATTCTCCCTTCACGAGAAACTTACCATCTCAAGTTAGAAGGGCTGACAAAAGACACATCCTAACTAAGGGATACAGGTCAGAGAGGGGACGACACAGGGCTAAGAGGGGTGGAAGGAGAGGGTGCAGAGGAGGAAGAGACGGGCATAGTTTGAGGTCCTGCTGGGTGCAGGGCAATGGTCTCTCATGTGCTCTTTCAGATCTCCACCATGTTGAGATCAAGAATCCTACCACCATTACAAAACAGAAGACCAAGCTTATGTCACTTCAGAAGATTGAACTTGAACTCTGAAACCTATTGCTATATAAGAAACAATTCCCCATATTGTTTTGCACATTTGATCATTTATTGCTAATGGCTTTCTTGTGAGTACTTAATGAGACAAGGGCGCAGTAGTCCAGGAAGGAAAGAAATGGGGAACGTAGGTAAATAAGACCCCTCAGTTGAGGCGGTTTTTCTCACCCATCAGCAGGAGTAGCTCATTTTGCTGTGGTGACTTTAGACAAGACCAAGCATGACAATGATTTACTGTGACTGTTTCAGAACTTTCCAGTGCAATTTGTATTAATTACTTTTCACGTCACTGTGACCAGAATCCCCAAGAGAACGGTGTGAAAGGGGAAAAGAATTCTTTTTGCTCACGCCTTCAGAGTGTTCGTGGTGACTTGGCTCTGTGTGTTTTGGCATCATCATGGCAGGGGTATGTGAAAGCGTCACTTCTCACTTCATAGCAGACAGGAAGTAAGTGAACCAGGAAGGGTCATGGAGCCACCTACCATGACCAGCTTCTTCCAATGAGGCCCCATCTCCTGAAATTTCCACAACCTCCCAAAACAGTGCCACCAGCTGGACCCGGGAGCCTAAGGGGAGCATTTTATGTTCAGACCTGAACAATTCTGAAAGGCGTCCATGATATGGCCTGGACACCAGAATCTTCAAACCCAAACAGCGAGGCGAGCTGACCTGCTAGAAAGGTCTCTCAACTTTGGCTGTTTTAAAAAAACAGGGTGCCCTTCCTACCCTCACTTCCTCACTATTAGACCAAAAGTAAGCCATAGCTTGATCCAGCCTCCTGTTTTGTGAAGCTTCAGGAGACTTGTAGTTACCTTTGTGTGGCTGGGACAGACAAGGAAGGGTTTATGATGGGTTATAGTTCAGAGGAGAAGTGTGATGGCAGGGAAAGGATGGTGGAGCAGAGGCCGGGCATCACTTTTTGCCACAGCAGCTGGCAGAAAGCAGCAAGAGTGAGCTGAGCTCTGGTAACAGGAAGTTGGCTGTAGCACCTTGAAACTCACCTCCAGCAACACACCCCAAATTGCCACCAGCTGGGGACCAAACACAGGAGGCCATGGGAAGACGTGGAATTCAAACAACCAGAAGCAGTGATTTTTCAACCACTCTCATCAGTACACAAAGCCCCAGTTTGCCATGTGATAGATGAGACTTCTGGAGCTGTGGCCTGAAGACCTCCAGTCACGAACACAGAGGGGAGGTGGAAGGACAGGAGGGGGCTTGCTAAACTATGGATTCTGGGGGCAGAGTCTCTGGGGAGAGTTGAGACTAATCAATCGGGAGCTTTAACAAGACTCCAGGAACTCCTGCCCACTACTCCCAGATTCCATTGTCAGCTTCGGGTTTAGGCTGTAGCCCAGGGACTTCCTTCTCACTCAGCCTTCCAGGCTGTTTTACCATGCAGGCCAGTTGAGAACCCTGATTAGGCCTGTGGTTCTCAAACTTGTCTGAACATTGGAAGCGCTTGGCAAACCTCAAAGACTCCTGGTGCCCAAATGCTGCCCCAGAGACTGGGATTTCACAGTCTAGGTGTGTCTTGGCCCGAGGAATGTTCCTGGGTTTCCAGTGATCCTGGTGTGCAGCCAGCCTTCAGAGACGCCCATGAGTGTGCTCCCATTCAAATACACTGTCCAGGTAGTTCTTGTCCAGGCTAGAGCCCAGGAGCCTTTATTCTGGAAGGAGTGTCAAAGGCTTCTCTTGCCATAGTAGAAGGGGAGAACTCCCTGCGAGGACCTTGGCAGTAATTCTATGCCCAGTCGTAGGACTATGACTAAATCCTCAGACATGTGTCTGATTCATTGCATGTAGGAGGATACAGGTACCAGGAAAATAAGGCGGGAGGAACAGTAGCGCTCACGCTCTGATCCTGCCAAGCAGATTGACTCTGGTTTGCTTATACATCATAGGTGATGAGTTGGTTGGAATGATGGATGTGATGGCAGATGAATACAGAAAATATCCAATTGCGATAGGAATCAAGACCTGATTTTATTTTTTAATTAATTTATTTAATTTGCAAACAGAGAGAGAGACATACACACAGAGAGATAGAGAGAGGAGAAACAGACAGAGAATGGGCACAGCACACCAAGGCCTCCAGCCATTGCATATGAACTCCAGATGCATGCGTTCCTTTGTGCATCTGACTTTATGTGGGTACTGGGGAATCAATTTCGGGTCATCAGGCTCTTCAGGCAACTGTCTTAACCACTGAGCCCTTTCTCCCTATTTTCTTTTCAGTCATCATGTTGGAAGTAATGGTCTGAAGTAGTTACATGTTTTTGTTTTAGGCAAGTTTGTTTACAGGAGAAAAAGAAAGCCATAGTTGGAGCCTGGCGGTGTATGCCTGCAATCCTAGCACTGAAAAGGCTAAGGCAGGAGGATTGTGAATTGGAGGATGGCCCAGGCTATATAGACAGTTAATGTGAGCCTGAGTTGCATAGTGAGACCTTGTTTTAAAAAGCACAACAGGGTTGGAGAGATGGCTCAGCAGTTAAAGGCATTTGTTTGCAAAACCTGAATTACCTGGGTTCAATTTCCCATTATCCACATAAAACCAGACCCATAAAGTGATACATTGTCTGGAGTTCATCTGCAGCAGCAGGAGGCCCTGGTACACCCATGCTTGCTCTCTATTTTGGTCTCTCTCTCTCTCTCTCTCTCTCTCTCTCTCTCTCTCTCTCTCTCTCTCTCTTTCTCTCTCTCTCAAATATCCCAGCACTCTGGAGGCAAAGGTAGGAGGATCATTGTGAGTTTGAGGCCAACCTGGGACTATAGAGTGAGTTCCAGGTCAGCCTGGGCTAGAGTGAAATCCTATATTGAAAAACAAAACAAAACAAAATAATAAGGAATATTAAAATCTCTTTAAAAGTACAATAATAACAATAAAAATGTGGTAAAAAATGGCAGACTGTTTTTCTGACTGCTTAGCAGACCTAGGTGTCTCCTATAGATATCCGCTCCTTTCTACTGGAGGGTTCAAGGTCACACTCGAGTTCCGCGATCAGCCTGTGTCCTCAATCCTGACCTTCTTCCAACAACTCCAATCTCATCCAGGGCATGTAGAGTCCTTCCCCAAACCACAACGTGACATGCAGCGGCCCTCTCCTTTGGTTCAGAGAGGACTTGCCCACAGTGGGAGTGAATGAGGCCAATTCACTGAGACACAGGGGGAGCTGGGGGAAGGGAGATCTCCTCTGGATTACTCACTCCCTTTGAATTCTGTGAGCTTTCCTAATGCCTTTCCAAAAAAACCTCCTTTTTTACTTAAGAAAGTATGTATTTTGGATCTGAAGTGTTCTCCGAAGGCTAATGTGTTAAAGACTTGAAGTCCCCAGTGGGCTCCTCTTGGGTGGTGGTGGGATCACTAAGAGGTGTCGACTTGTGTGAGGTCCTTATGTCATTTAGTCTGTGCCTTTGAAGAGTTTGAGAGGCTTGGTACCTTTCTCTTCTGCTTCTGGGCTAAAGTTAATCACACTTTTACTCTGTGATATATGCCTGCCAGGGCAATAAGTCCAACCAATGCATAGTGAGACCTTGTCTTAAAAAGCAAAATAATAACAAAAAATGAATGCCCAATGGACAGGAACCTCCAAAACTGGAAGCCAAAATCAATCTTTTTTCTTTATAACTTGATTTCGTCAGGTGTTTTGTTATAGTGACAAAGTTGACTAACACCGAAGGTTTGAACTAGGTTTCTGTCACTTGTAAACCGAACAGAGATGATTAAGCCAACATGGCACCATTCCCTTTGTATCTTGCTCAAAATATGTGGAGGAAGGCCAGTGTCCCTTGTCAGCCTTGGGCAAGGTGAACTGTGATTACTGAAAACAGGGAGCCATGTCATTGCAGGACCCAGAAAAAGCCAGAGTGGTTTTCAGAGGTGGAAATGGGTTGTTGGAGTCAGCTTTCTCGTTGCTGACCAAAAGCAGCTGGTTGAAGGAATGGGTTTATTTGGCTTATGGACTCCAGGGGAGACTCCATCCTGGCAGGGAAAGCAATGGCATGAGCAGAGAGTGGACATCACCTCTACCACAGCACTGCAAACAGCGGCAGGAAGGTGTGCCAAACACTGGCAAAGGGAAGCCGGCTTATAACCCCCATAAGCCCACCCCCAACAACACAGCTTGAACAAGGCTCCAGTTCCAAAACTGCCATCAACTGGGGATGGAACATTCAGAACACATACATTTTGGGGGGACACCTGGATCCAGCTATGGCATGGGTCAAGGGGAAGCAGAGGAGAAAATTTTCACATTTCACTCAGAATGTGAAAAAGAAGGAAAAACAAAACCCAACAACCCTGGACAGATGCCATCAGGATGGCAACGATTTTCTGGTTCTCCAACAAGTCCACCAGACCTCTGGTGCTGTATTACCAGGACCAGGGATTTTTAAAGTGTTAGTTACACACAACTGGCCATTTGCTGGGTTTCACTGGGCTTGTAAAGCATTTATTGCCAATATTTATAGTATGCTTTATAACTAACCAAGTGCTTTGAGTTGTTATGTCATTCTCTAGATGAGGAAATTGCTCAGGAAGGCTAAGGTTCAATTACAAAAGTTTGAAACCAAAATTCACACCCAAAATGTTTGTACGTCCAAACTTATATTGGTCTTTGACCCAATAATAGCCCTGTCTGTTTCCAAAGGGAGATAATGCCATTGTGGAGAGATCAGCAACCCAACCTATTAGACAAACCTTTCTAGGAAAATTCTTTCGTTTTCTAATGGAAACTAATAAGAAAAAAAGAATCCTGAATTTGGAAGACGACTCAGTGGTTAAAGGCACTTGCTTACAAAACCTGCCAACCCAGGTTTGATTCCCCAGTACTCATGTAAAGCCAGACACACAAAGTAATGCACATATCTGGAGTTTGTTTTCAGAGGCAAGGAGGCCTTGGTGTACCCTTTTTCTTTAAACCTCTCTTGTAAATTAATAAAAAATATTTTAAAAAATAAAAGAGAATTCTTTCTGCTCTCGAGTGACCGAGGTGTGTTAGCCAACAGCCGTGGACAGTCTCTGTGATCAGAATCTCTGAGTGGATGTTTGTCTCAACTCATCAGGTCAACTGAATTACACGAAGTCAGTGGGAAAGACCCGCAGATAGGAATCAGGAATCTGGATCCTAGCTGAGTGTGCTGACAAATTGCATGTGGAGCCATCAACAAGCTCCTTACCTTCCTGGGGCCTCAGTTTCCTCATCTGCAAAATGACAGGGCTGCTGCAGATAATCTCCAAAGATTCCTCCAACCCTGTAATTCTATGTTATTTGCTGGAGCTCTCCTAGCAAATATGCTATGGTATGGTTTATAGCACAGTAATTACAGGGTTCAGACAGACAGAACAGAAATTCCTAAATCAGATCAGCGTCTGATTCCTGTTCAGTCATGTCAGGTCAGATTGTTTTTATATACATTAAATTGATGGCATTGCCCCCTTTTAAGGGAGGAAGAGAGGAAATATCAGGTAATGTGTTCAGGTGAAAAGGCCAGGGGTTGAAATGATAATGAAAATGACCAACGAAGCTACCTGATGTGTCTCAAGACATGCTTGCATTACAGCCAAAAGATACACGAAGCAAAGTGGTGTTTGTTTTAATTTCCTGCTTTTAATTCCAGCTTTCCTTCCAACAGTCTCGAAGATCGTGTTTCCTTTGGAGAGCCACATATCATTATATCCTCATTAGCAAAATGTTCCTTTCTGATGACCGGGAAAAGAACTTGGCGAGTATCACTCTCGTTGACAGGTGTTGGAGAGAGGTACATCGTTTAGGGAACACAAGGCACTTTGCTGTGTCCTTTCTCACTTTCTGAAGATGTGAAGGCATGAAAGATGTGTGTGGTTTAGGGTCTTCATCACCAGAGCTGAAAATAAGAAAGAATAAAGTGAACCTGCTTGGGTTTGCACAAACCTATCATTATTTCAAATTGCATCTGGCTTCGAGACACGGACTTTTAGAATGCCATCATCTGTTCCTTCCCTTCCTTACAAGGCTTCCTCGCAGCTCCTGCTGGCTCTTTTATCCCAGTGCATTTACAATTCTGCTTTGCAATGACTCATCTTCAACTTTATTATCACACTCATGGTAATGACGCTGGTTGACAACACTTAAATACTTGGCTTCCCATGATACAAGGCCATTAATTTTTATATTGCATCTTTTGATACAAAGAATTGAGACAAAGACTTCAAAGATCAAACCGAAGAGGTAATGAGTTTTGGGGGTAAAGAAATAAGTTAAAATGGAGACATGGTGGAGAGAGACAGATTAGGGGGAAGGTCCCACTGCACTGAATGGGATATTGAATAAGGTCACCCAAGTAGTTCTTTCTAGAAAGCTTGGAATACTGAAATGCCTAGGGATCTTTCTGACATTGTAGGTAGTGTACCTATAGCTTTTAAGGGTACTTTTTATGTATGTTTCTTGGAAAAGGATTTTAAATATGTTAAGACTTAAATACAGAGATAGTCCCAAGAGGGGTCCCTACAGGGCCAAGGAGAGGCGGTATATGTCATCAAAGGAGGGAATTTGTCAGCCAGGGCAGAAGGAGAGGATTTCACTGTTCTGGATGGAGCAGGTCTGGAGGTCTCAGATCACCCAGGTAAGGGCAGGGTGAGGAGGGAGGCATGCCGGGTAATTCAACAAACTGAAAGGTGCGTTTGCAGAGCCCAGTGCTTCCAAAAAAGAAGGCAAGAAAGAAGGGAGGGAGGGGAGTGGTGTGAGGGGAAAAGAAGGAGATTCCACTCCAGATAGAGTGCCTGCTTTAGGAGAGACAGGCTTGGAGTGCGTGGAATAGATCAGAACAAGGTCATAGACTTCACCTTCAAGAATGGGTGTGCCCTGACCTGTGACATCAGAGAAGTTAATGAACTTCAGTCCAAGAACAGGGCTTTCAGGAAACATTCCCCCATAACCTAGTGAAGAAACTCTAGTGAAGAAATCCTAATTTGTGGACTAGAAGGTGCTCATCTGTTTCCGCCTCACTGTCCCTTCCCGGAAGCTGTTCTAGAAGTCTCTACAGCCATGAGAAGCATGGTTTTGACAAGCTCTTGTCTAGTTGACTGCTGGTCCTCTCATCGCACACCTTCTTGACCCAATTGTACCCTTTCTGTGAGTTAGCAATTCTTTCTTTTTATTTCATTAAGTAGAAACTTTGGATGAACAAGTTGTATATTAGTACCTCCATTTCTCTCCTCCTTGTCTCCATTCCTCTGAGGGTCCTGCTCTAAGGGTCCTCCTCAGTGGGATTGCTGGAATTTTCCATAGGATTGAGGGCTGTGTGTTGTGCAAACAGCAGTCAGTCATTGGTCAGGGGTGGGGTGGGGTGGAATGTCTCTGGATATTCTTCCCCGCCATGGCTCTTATAATCTTCCACTCCCTCTTCAGAAAAGTTCCCTGAGTCATGATGGGTGAGTTTTAAGTCTATTTTAGTGTTGAGCTCTTAGCAGCTTCTAGATTTCTGCTTTGGAATCTTTTGAGTATCCTCAGTGTCTGTCTTCATCACCCTGGTGCAGGTTGTCAGGTTTGCAGTGGGAGCAGCACTCTTGCTCATCTCTTCACTTTCTCTGCGGTTTCCCCTGGGCCCTGGCTGATGTGTTAGGGGTGGTTCATTTGCTGCCAGGGAGTCTCTCTGTTCTTCTTTCCACTGGTGATTTTTAAATTTCCATCTGCCGGGTCATCCTTACCTCTACTTCCTTCATGGGAATTTATCCCATGAAGTCCCAGACACCCTCCAGCTCTCCTATGATCTCCTCTAATTAAATCACATATGTTTTTTTTGTCTCTTACTTTATAAGTCTATCGAGAGGACTGTGAGGAAGGTTGGAAAGATCCTGCACTATGTCTCCTTCTCACAACTCCTGCAGAAGTGGCCAGCCACCCTTCTACCTTAAGTCTCTCAGATTCATAAACTACCCTCCCCCCACATGGCCACTGCCGGGCTTGGCTTTTGTCATCCTGTCATAACATGACTGCCTTGAGCTGAGCTTGCTTTGAGTCATTGCTAAATTGCAATAAAGAACCTTCTTTGAAGGGAAGTTAGATCCACCATTGAAGACCAAGGAGGATGTTCCTAGAACTTTCTTTGGCTAGTAACTCTGTTCTTGTAATATTCCAAGAGCATGAAGTTCATTTGGGAAAGTTTCTTATGAAAATATCCACTGAGGAAAATGTGAATTCACTCCATTCCTGGCTTCCATTTTTGTTCTTTCTGTTGGAATTCCCTTTCCTTCTGCACGGGTGGAGTGCTTTCTGTCAGTCAGCTGAGTTCTTGTTAGCAATGACTCCTACGGGCAATCCATGGCCAATCCCATCATTCACAGAAGGCAATTTTAACTATTTCTCCTGGTGTGTTCCCCCAAGAGAAACCAACACACAGAAGTGATTGTCCTATCTCCCACGGCCAGAGTCCTTGTTATGACAGAGAAGTGATTTTCTTTTCCGTGGTTCTTAACGGTTCTCTAATTGGGTACCCCCCTGTTGACCCCTGGCTAAGGTAGTTTCTATATTGATATCTTTGTTCCACTGCTTATACACTGAAGCCAGAGACAAGTAATTTAAACCAAGGGAGACATAAGATAATGGAAGTCTTATAAACTACCAGTGTTTAAAAAGCAATGACCCCTGAAGTTCATGAGAGTCCCTTTCCATTAAGATTTTTTTTTTTTTCTGACCAGCACACAGCAGATGGAGTGTGTATATAGTCCATGTCTGCCCTGGACATGTGTTGGAATTGGTTTGTTAGACTTGAGAGGTTTCACCTTGGATGGCTCTGGAATTCCCTCATGTTCTAGCCACACTTGAATGGCTATTCAAAATAGGCACAGTTGTCTTAATTTCTTTTGTTCTGAGAAAAATATTAACAAGGAGGAAGTGCTAGAATGTAACCAAACCTTACATTCTTACCATCCGGAAATATCAACTTCAAATTTTGTCATATTTTCTTATAATAAATAATGTTTTCAGGTAATAACATATTAGAGATAAGACTCAAATTCTCCTTCAAAGCAGACTCCTAACCTTGGGTCTACATTCATTTTAAATCCATTCCTTTAAGACTAATAACATCACGTGGTGGGGGGTGTCCACACATGGGAGTCATTTCATGAATGGTATTATTATGTTATTATTCATTGCATTTTGATCATTTTAATAAAGTATTTTTTCTTATTTGGGGAGAGAAAGAGAGACAGAGAGAGAGAGAGAGAGAGAGAGAGAGAGAGAGAGAGAGAGAGAGAGAGAGAGAGAGAGAGAGAGAGAGAACACATGGCTACACCAGGGCCTCTAGCCACTGCAAACAAACTCCAGACACTTTTGTGGGTACTAGGGAATCAAACCCAGGTCATCAGGCTTTGCAAGCAAGCTCTTTAACTGCTGAGCCATCTCTCCAGCTCAATAAAAAGTTTTGATACCAATACTTATATTTACATTTTTTTACCCTTGTCTGTAATCTCTTCAGGAAAGCAATATAACCAGCACACTGCTCCCCTTCAGATGTTCCTACCTCAATTCCAGACTGTCACCTACTTCTTAGTTGACACTTAATTTAACCTCATCTCCTTTCTTTTCAGCCTTCTTTTTTCTCCCATTTCTTTTTTTGTTATTTTTTTTCTTCTTAATTCTTTGGCATCTGTTTGTTCAAATGTACTTAAATAATTGCTACCATGTTTTCATGATTTCTTTTCTGACCACGGCTACTTGCCATTTATTCCTTCCCAAAGGGTTTCCTTTCCTTTTCTAGTCTAGAGGAGTGTTTCCAAATGGTTCTTCCAGCAAGCCTATGAGAGAGGATTTTTGCTATGACCATATCTCTCAGAAAATGTTTTCATTTTGTCCTCATTCATAAAAGTTAGCTTGGATATTGAATTCCAAGTTCATGGTTATTTTTCCCTTACCTTTTTAAAGATAGCACTATCAGGAGCAAGGAGGAGAAGCGGTGGTCCCAGCCACTTAGAACTGGAGTAGGAGAATGTCTTAAGTCCAGGAGTTCAAGGCTAGCTTGGGCAACATAGTGAGACCCTAGCCACACACACACACACACAAAAAAAAAAAAACTGGCTAAGCTTTCATATGACTTTTTTTTAAAAAAAGTGTCCCTGAAAAGTCCAATATTGAATTTTAAAAATGAGAGATCCATCTTTTTCTCTTAGATGTTAGATGTATTTTCTGTTAATCCTTAAATTCTGCAGCTTACACAATGTATAGGTATTTTATTTTTTAATCTCTGATGGGTACTTTAATTTTAAATATGTGTTTCTTTCTTTTTTTCTAGAATTTCTCCAATCTGTTTTTAATTTTGAATATTTTCTTTCCTTTATTCTTTGATTCCATTCTTTTACTGGAAATATGTAATCCAATTCTTGTTCCATTTTATGTGTCTTTATTATTTTAATAAAATTAATTACCATATTATTATTTTATTTCAAAATTTATTATTTGTGACAATTTCCTACAGGTAACGCATTCTGATCTTATTTCCCTGTTGTGTCCTTTCCCACTTCCTTTATTCCTTTGTGTGTGTGTGTGTGTGTGTGTGTGTGTGTGTGTGTGTGTGTGTAAGGATGCGGGCGTGCAGTCAGAAGACATCCTCAAGGTGTCTGCCCTCTTCTTCCACTCCATCGTCTCTGAGACAGGCTCACTTGCCTCTGCAAAGGAACTGCCAACCAGTCTAGCTGGCCTGTGAGCTTCTCCTGGCTCCACCCCCATGTGTCGTAAGTGCCTTGGGATCACAGATGCATGGGCCACTTTGTGTCCAACTATCGGTGCTGTGGAGGATCAAACTTGGATCAGCAGGATTTGCAAGCAAACCCCTTTGACTGCTGAGCCATCTCCTCAGCCACTGTTTGTGTGTTGTCCGTCTCAATGAGTTCAATTTGGGTTGCTTTAATTTCTATATGTAAATGTTTTTGTCAGGCTCTGAAAGGTATTCTATGTTCTAAAGTCTAATCTGGGGCTGGAGAGATGGCTCAGCTGCTAAGACACTTGCCTGCAAAGCCTTTGGATTGGGTTCAATTCCCCAGTACACACGTAAAGCCAGATGTACAAGGTGGCTCATGCATCTGGAATTCGTTTCCAGCAGCTAGAGGCCCTTGGTTCATCCATCCATTCTCTCTTTCTTTCTATCTGCCTCTTTCTCTCTCTCAAATAAGTAAGTAAATAAAATATTAAAGTCCAATTCATTAACTATTACTTCAGCTGAATTTAGCTCATAAATTAATGCATGGTATTTTTTTCCTCATAGTAGTGACTATTTCTTGCATTTGAGTGTAACTATTTTTATTCTCTTTTGGATCACTGATTTTGTTTCTATATACTTGGTACAGGCATCACCCTATACATTGTACATGGGGAATGCTAAAAGAAGTCTTATTGTGTGACCGACTTACACTCATTACTTTTTTAGCTGATATTAACTTTTATCCTTTCCTGCATCGTGCATTGTTGTAGTGACCATATTTTTCCACGCTGAATACAAAGTTTCGTGGTCTGGACCAAAGGATTGTTTTATAAGTTGTCAATTTATTTAAATAAAAAGTCTTAACAAAAGTATACAAACAGATCACATTAACAATTTGTTGAAAGTAATAAAATTACATGAGACATAAGAATCCCACCACAAACTAAAATGGAAAAAAAATCCCTGGAAGTGGAGTAAACATTTTCTGAGTCTGTTTGTATAACTCAGGAACCTACAGAGTCTAGAAGATTCCTCCTTGTCTTGTAACCTCCAAGAGAGACAGAATGAATAAACGCTGTCAACAAATTTCCTATGGCTTCTGTAACTATCTCAAAAGTAACCGGTTGTATTATAATTGGAATTTTTTTCAGATCAAAGTCAAGGGTAGCGGAATGTGTGGATTACCTGAAGTTCTCCTGCAGACTGAGGGCAAGTGAGCACGGGGTTTTCTTCGTGTGAATCTGAGCTCAGACCACGGTCATGACCAAGCTGTAGTCATTGTGAAATTCACATTCCTTTGACAAAGAAGTTTATGAAACTTTTTTTTTTTGAGGTAGGGTCTCATTCTAGCCCAGGTTGATCTGGAAATCACTATGTTATCTCAGTTGGCCTTGAACTCATGGTGATCCTCCTACCTTTGCCTCCCGAGTGCTTGGATTAAAGGCTTGTGTTACCATGCCTGGCTAATTCTTTTTTTAAAAATAAATATTGTTCTTATTTATTTGCAAGCCGAGGGGGGGAAGAGAGAGAGAGAGAGAGACAGAGAGAATGGGTAGGCCAGGGCCTCTGGTTGCTGCAAACAGACTGCAGATGCATGCGCCACTTTGTGCATCTGGCTTTATGTTGGTACTGGGGAATCAAACTTGGGTCATTAGGCAAGTGATTTAACTGCTGAGCAATCTCTCCAGCCCAAAACATTTTTAAAAAAATTATTTGAGAGAGACAGAAAGAGAGAGAGAGAGAGAGAGAGAGAGAGAGAGAGAGAGAGAGAGAGAGAGAGAGAGAGAGAACACGGGCATGCCCTGGATCTCTTGCCACTACAAACTCCAGATGCATAGTCCATCCCATAAATTTGTCTGGCTTTATATGGATACTGAGGAACTGAACTCATGCTGGCAGGCTTTTCAAGCAATCACCCTTAATCACTGAGCCATCTCCCCAGCCCCTGAAGCATTCCTTTCTTACCATCTCAAAACTCATTTTTCCAAGTGCTGCTCAGACTAGAAATCAGGACCAGGAGTAGTTAACAAAGATATTCTTTTATTGTAAATGGGGAGAGAAACAGTCTTTTCCTTAATCATGTTTGAAGATTTTGGGTTGTGAAGGCAAAGAATTAAATTATATTTAAGAGCAAATATGGAGTGGGGAGGGGAGGGCAGCGGGGAATTGGGGATAACAACTCATTGTTTGCCCACTAAATATTGTAA
>PVHP010032832.1:0-20059 GCA_004024765.1 Zapus hudsonius | reverse complement strand
AGCTTCCAGGACACAGAAGGAGAAATGAAAAGGGCTGGAGATAAGGACACAGAGAAAGTATGAGGTCAACCTTTCTCCTGAGAATTTCCATGTAATGGTAGACGATAGAAGGAAGAAGAAAGCTCTGACTTTAGTACTGAAGTTGAGGTTCAAGTAAGCACTTTGAACACTGAGCCATCTCCCCAGCCCCAGTCCACATGCTAAGTAATAGTCACTGTGTGAAGGAGGTTAAAAAAAAAAACCTTCTGAATCCACCTACATTTATCATATCCAGCTTATTCCTGGCCTTCAGACAAAGAATAGCGGTGTGAGGAAAAACATGAATGACTGAAATGTTTTGCAATGACTTTGCAAACAAAGTGGCCTAGGAAGACAAAATAATAGTCAATTAAACACTGGAAATGTCATCTTGCCAGCAATATGTAATCTGTGGGATCTTTATTTCAGTAAAATATTTCCTAATATTTAGGGAAAGTGCATTTTGTTCTATGGCTCTTTGGGGTGAGCATTCAATGAAGCTGGTTTTTTCTACTTATCATACACACACGTCTTTGAAGGTTCACAGCACTTTAAGCAGAAGAAAATGGATTCATCCCTCAAGACCAGTAGCATTTGCTTCTTTTAAGGAAAGAGCTCTGCTGCTCTTTCCATATTTAGTCAAGCCAAGGAATAAAAGAGAGAGATGCAATAATTGTGCTGGCAGGTTTATGTAGCAATGTCTAAAGGTGGATAAAGATTGGATATAGTGGGCATTTTAGTTACATCAGAAGAAACTTTTCAAACTTTTGTATGAAATATTTACATGGTGTTTTTTTGTGATGTACTTCTGACTATAGCAAATGTTAATTTCCATTTTATGAGATGTGTGACTGGATCTCTCTCTCTCTCTCTCTCTCTCTCTCTCTCTCTCTCTCTCTCTCTCTCTGGTTTTGGTGACAGGCTTGAGTTTATTCTGACTCCTTGGCTTCAGATTTTGAAGTAAACATTTGTCTTCATTCTCTCTCAGGTATGTGGAGAAAGATATTCTCTGCTTCAATAATGTGCATGCCTTTAATTTTTTCTTATCCACAAAGGGGTCCTTGTAGTCAGTCACTGTACAAAGGGTAGCCAGGTAAGGTTCAAGAGAATTCCGATGAGGTTACCCCCAGCCTAGGGACACTCAGTAGTAGGGCTGTGACATACAGCACTCATTTATTTGGCACTCAGAAACATGATTTTGATGCTTAGACCTCCAGCACACTCATAATCCCTAACTTGGCTTTGTTTTTTTTTTAAGTGAAAATAGAAATACACGATTATCTAGCAATTCCAGAATACTGAATGCTCTGTGATCTCCAAGATGAGGAAACTGTTAGCATTAACATTTATCACAATCTATTTGACGAGTCTTAGCTACTGTTCCCTGCAGAGGAGGGAAGGAAAGAATGACAACCGCAGCACCAGCCATGTCTCCGAATCTGTGCTCAATCCACAGGGTTCATCTTAGTGCAACATGTTCTCTGGTCTCCAGGCTTTCTCCTTCTCTCCCTGATGAAGAGAGCTCAGTAGAGAGGCCATAGATAGAGAGCCCTAGGAAGGCAAGCATGCAAATATAAAAAAGCAAGGCCTGCAAAAAGGGCCTGAAGACAAGGCCCTGGCTGTGCACCAACGATGGTGTGCGAAGAGCAGCCAGATCAGGCCTGGAAAATCACACATAGGAGTTTGAAACAGAAGCTGTTCTCTTCATATTGGTTGCGGATGTCTTCTCCCTGCATACAGTTTAGTCAAGACATAAAGCAGTGTCTTATCATTTCCTTGGCCTTGCACTTTGTTTATCATATTTATGACTTCTCTTGTATGGTGTGCACATGAATACTTTTTCATATTTGTAAATAATTAATTAGTGGCATTTATTGAAATATTAATTTTTCATTATTGATTAGCAATGCTATTTTTCATATGTGAACTTTATGTGTATGTCTAGTAGTTTCTAGTCTCATTATTTAGTGGCTTCAATTTCTTGTTAGCTCTGAGTAAATAAATATAGCACTATTTCAGTTATTATTGTGTAATAAGCATTGTTCCATATACTTGGGCAAACACTTCTCTATTGTTATTTTTCACAATCTTCTTGTTTGTTCTTGGCCTCATAAACATTTTATCAAGTTGCATAAGAAACTTGGAAAGAATTTAGAGAATTCAAATAAAAATATAATTTAAGATATAATAGATATAGTTTCTATATGAAATTATCTCCTACATGTATTCAATCTATTTCTTTAATATACTTTAATAAGTGTTAATTTTTTCTGACTGGAATTTTTATTCATTTGGTTAGGATTAATCGTTGGTATTTTATATTGCTTGTTGCTCATACAGATGCCTTTTTTACAGCTCAGAAAGATTTTATTAGAACTTTAGGAGGGAAAGCTGTAAGAGAAGGGAAGCTTAAGGGATAGAAAGAAGGAAGAAGGAAGATATAGCTCTTGCCCAAGGAGGCAAGAGGTGGTTTGAGAAGCCCAGAATTTAAGAGAAAGGAGGAGGAGAGAATACCAAGAGCTCCTGCCCTGGAGAAGGCAGCAGCAGGGGAAAGCCTCCATATGCCATTTAAAAACTATTGCTTTCAGTTTTTTTTTTTTTTTTTTTTTTTGACAGAGGGTCCCCAGTACCCAGGATGGCCTTAAACTCACTACACAGCTGGTCTGATCTTGAACTGATTATCCCCTTCCACCTCCCCAATGCTGAGATTATAGGCATATTTCTACTGTTAAATTACCAGTTAAAACTAATGTCATGACCCGTGTAGTGGTTGAATCAGATGTTCTCCATAAACACATGTGTTCTGAATGCTTGATGCCCAGCTGATAGAAACCTGGGAGGTGGAGCCTTGCTGGAGGAGGTTCTGTCAGGGGTGAACCTTGAGTTTTCTTATCTCCTAGCTTTCCAGTGTTAGACGGCTCACTTTCTGGCTGTCTTTCCACCTACTGTGGCAATGAGGTAATGTCCAGCCTCTGCTCATGCCAGGTGGTCCCCTGCCATCATGAAGCTTCTCCTTGAGCCTATAAACCAAAATAAATTGCTTTCCTCCCATTAGCTGCTTTTGGCAGGTGCTATATCCCAGCAATGAGATCATAACTATAACTTGATATGAGCAGTCCCATAAAGCACCGTGTATCAGGGGTTACTTCTGAGATAGGACTATAGTTGGAGGAAATAGGTGACTGGGGGTAACCCCAGGACCCCGCCGCTTTCCCTCAGACCCAGACCGGGTTGACGGGAAAGCGGCCACTCTCCCACCCCAGGACCCGGCTGCCTTTTCCAACCTGGGACCGGCCCGGGACTGGCTGCTTGCACGCCCAGGGACCCGGCTGCTTTCTCACCCCAGGACCTAGCTGCTTTCCTGTCCGGGGACTGGCTGCCTTTTCCGCTGGGGACCCGGCTGCTTTCCCACCCCGGACAGGGCTGTTTCCCTGTCCCGGGATCTGGCTGCCTTTTCCGCCTGGGGACCTGGCTGCTTTCCTGTCCTGGGACCAGCTGCTTTCACTCCAAGGGTCCAGGGTGCTTTCCCACATGGGGACCCGGCTGCCTTTCCCACCCAGGATCCTGCTGCTTTTCCTGCCCAGGGACCCTGGCTGCCTTTCCCACCTCAAGGACAGAGGCTGCCTTCCCCACCCAGGGAACTGAGGCTGCCTGTCCTATCCAGATATCCAAGGCTGCCTTTCCTGCCTGGGGGACCGTGGCTGCTTTCCCACGTGAACCCAGTGGCTACTTTCCCATGCTCGTTTCCTGCGGGGAATCCAGCTATTCCTTTCCCACACCCGGGTAACCTGCAGAAGGTTTGCAGAACCCGGGGAACATGGTGCCTCCATTCCTGTGCTTGGGGAGTCCATTAGCCACATTCCCACACCTGAGGAGCACAGCTGCTCCTTTCCAGTGCACAAAAATCTCAAAGGCATCCCACCAAACACCTCAGGTGGAATAAAAATGGGCAGACCTCAATACAAGAATATTACACCAGTTGAAGAAACCACACTAAATGACAACAACAATACAACTAAAGGGAGAGAGCAGAGTCAGGCCCAGGAAGACACGACCCTATCCCTGATCATATTGGCACAGATCCTAAGGAGAACTTAATGTTAGTCATGTAAGAAAAGATGGGCCAACATATTGAAAGGGTACAAAGTCAGCTTATTAGCTTTGACACCATGCTTAATATAATAGAGGAGAACCAAATGGACGTCAGAAGACACATATCAGAACTAAAGGCAAGCCAGCAAACTGAAGGTATCAAAAACCAGCTTTCAAAATTAAACGAAGACATCTGCAAATATAAGAATGACTGTCAGGAAAAAGTAATGAAATCAAACCTTGAAATGAAATCACATCTCAACAGGATGATAGAAGCAACCAAAAAGGAAGTTGCAGAAAACAAAAACCATATTGAAATAATAAGAACATCCCTAGAATCTCTTACCAACAGGATTAATCACTGGGAAAACAGAACCTCAGACATGGAGGACAGAACAGAGGAGAATTCGAGAGAAATCAGAACCTTAACAAAATTCAAAAGAGCAAGTGAACAAGACTCAAGGGAAATGTGGGATACCATAAAAAGACCTAATCTCAGGATCATGGGGATCCCAGAAGGAGAAGAAAACCAAACTAGGGGCATAGAAAATATTTTCAACAGAATGCATTAAAACTAGAAATTAACAATGGGAGAGGATCCAAAAAATTTAACAGACACTGGTGACTGAACAACTTGCTCTTAAACAATAAATTGGTCAAACAAGAAATCAGACAGGAAATCCAGAACTTCCTAGAAACAAATGATAATGAGGACACAACCTTTCAGAACTTGTGGAACGCAAGGAAGACAGTTCTAAGGGGGAAATTCATTGCACTAAATGCCTTCATAACAAAGACAGAGAAGTCTCAAATTAACCAGCTATCCTCACACCTAAGGTCATTAGAACAGATGGAAAAATCCAACCCTAGAAGCTCGAGACGCAAGGAAATAAGTAAGATCAGAGCTGAGATTAATGAATTGGAAACAAAGAAAACAATTGAAAAAATAGATAAATCAAAGAGTTGGTTCTTTGAAAAAGTCAATAAGATCGACAAACCCCTGGCCAATTTAATCAAACGAAAAACTGAGAAGGCCCAAATTAACAAAATAAAAAATGACAAGGGTGAAATCAGTATTGATCCTAAAGAGATTGGAAGAATCATTAGGTCATACTTCCAAAACCTCTACTCCGCAAAATTAGAGAACCTGGAAGAAATGGATAAATTCCTGGACACCTACAAACTTCAAAAGCTCAGACCAGAGCAGATAAAGATCCTAAACAATCCAATAACAATCACAGAGATTGAATCGGTAATCAAGAACCTCCCAAAACGGAAAAGCCCAGGTCCAGATGGTTTCTCAGGGGAATTCTACCAAACCTTCATCATAGAACTGAAACCTCTCTTTTTGAAGCTTGTCAGGGACATAGAAATAAAGGGTAGGCTCCCAAACTCCTTTTATGAAGCTACCATCGCCCTAATTCCCAAACCAGTCAAGGATATAACAAGAAAAGAAAACTACAGATCATATCCCTAATGAACTTGGATGCAAAAATACTAAATAAAATCCTAGCTAACCGAATATAAACCCACATCAAGACTGTAATTCACCCTGACCAAGTCGGCTTCATCCCAGGGATGCAGGAATGGTTCAACATACGAAAGTCTATAAATATAGTTCGCCATGTTAACAAACTCAACAGCAAAAACCACATGGCCATCACAATTGATGCTGAGAAGGCTTTTGACAAAATTCAACATCACTTCATGTTCAAAACCCTGGAAAGAATAGGCATAGATGGTCTATACCTCAACATGATAAAATCTATAAACAGATCTCATAAAGCACAAATCATCCTCAATGGAGAATGACTCAAGGAGTTCATGTTTAACTGAGGAACAAGACAGGGGTGTCCTCTCTCACCATTGCTCTTTAACATAGTGCTTCAAGTTCTAGCCCAAGCAATAAGACAGCAGAACAGCACAAAAAGGATACAAATCAGAAAGGAAGAAGTCAAACTATCCCTCTTTGCAGATGACATGATCTTATACATATCAGATCCAAAGAATAATATCAGCAAACTCCAGAAGGTGATCAATGCCTTCACCAGTGTGGCAGGATACAAAATTAACACACAAAAATCAGTAGCCTTTCTATATACAGAAGACAAACATTCGGAAAAAGACATCAGAGAAACTGTCCTGTTCTCTATATCCTCAAACAAAATCAAATACCTGGGAATATCACTAACCAAGGTAGTGAAAGACATATAATGAAAACATTGAAACACTCAAGAGGAAAATAGAGGAGGATATGATAAGATGGAAAGACATTCCATGCTCATGGATAGGGAGAATTAATACAGTAAAAATGGCAATCCTGCCAAAAGCAATCTACAGATTCAATGCAATGCCAATAAAAATCCCAACCTCCTTCTTCACAGACATAGAAAAAAATAATCTCAAAATTTATTTGGAAGGGTAAGAGACCTCGAATAGCTAAATCTATTCTGAGCAAAAAATATTACGCAGGAGGTATCACCATACCTGACTTTAAAAATACTACAAAGACATAACAACTAAAACAGCATGGTATTGGCAGAAAAACAGACAGTCTGACCAGTGGAATAGAATTGAAGACCCAGCCTTTAATGCAAGTAACTTCAGCTTACTCTTCAACAAGGGTGCCAACAATGTAAGCTGGGCTAAAGATAGCATATTCAACAAATGGTGCTGGACAAATTGGATAAACATGTGTAAAAAAATGAAAAAAAAAAAACCACTCCTTTCACCATGCACAAAGATCAACTCCAAATGGATCAGAGACCTCAATATTAACCATTCAACCCTAAACACCCTGGAAGAAAAAAATAGGAGGAACCCTACATGAGATAGAAATAGGGAATAAGGTCCTGAGCAAATCTCCAGTAGCCCAGGAAGTGCAACAGTCACTCAACCAATGGGACCTGATCAGACTCAAAAGCTTCTGTACAGACAAAAACATCGTTCTCAGAGTCAATAGACCCACTTAAAACTGGGAGATGATTTTCGCCAGCTACAACTCATTAATAACAGAAAAGCAAACTGCCCCCTCACAAAATGGGGCACTGATCTCAAGAGAGAATCCACAGAGGAGGAAACACAAATGGCCTTTTCTCACCTAAGAAAGTGCTCAGCATCCTTAAGTATCAGGGAAATGCAAATCAAAACCAAAATGAGATACCACCTTTCCCCAGTCAGAATGGCAATCATAAAGAAAACCAACAATAATCATTGCTGGTGAGGATGTGGTGAAACAGGAACCTTCATTCACTGTTGGTGGGATTGCAAACTTGTTCAACTGCTATGGAAAGCAATGTGGAGACTCCTGAACAGAATGGACATAGACCTTCCAATGGACCCAGCTATCCCTGTACTAGGCATCTATCCACAAGATGTCACATCTCTTCGCAGAAACATTTGTACAACTATATTTATAGCAGCTCAATTCATAATAGCCAAGAATTGGAATCAACCCAAATGCCCATCCATGGAGGAATGGACCGCGAAACTGTAGTATATTTACACGATAGAATTTTACTCAGCTGAAAGGAAAAATGTGATATCGAAATTTAGGAAAAGAGGCTGGCGGTCGGCGCGTGCGCTCTCGTTGCCTGCGTCCTCGGGGGTCTCTCAGCGCTTGGGGGCGGGCTCATTTGTTCCGGGTGGGTGATCAGGGATCACAATTTTCTCCATCTGTGCCCGGAAATCCTGGATACAGTCCTGGAAATCATGGCCTAATCTTTACTCTCTATTTGTGCGCTGGCATTTCACGCGCCCGTGGCGCAGCGGAGAGCTTTGGGGTCCCTGCTTGCCCTTGGGGACCTAAGTGACCTTGCGAAAGTCCTTCTCCCCGTCCCGGCGGGTCCGGGGCAGTCAGGGTCGCAGCTGTCACCCCAAGACAACTGCAAAGCAGGTGGCGTTGGAGGAGGACCCCTGCCCGGTCCGTCAGGCATCTTCACAAGTCCCCACCGCGCCGCAGGAAGGACAATGGAGATGATTAATGACCGCGTGGCAGGGCTGCTGATGTAAAGCGATTTGCGGATGTAAAGGGTAATAAACATTCAAAAAAAAAAAAGAAAGAAATTTAGGAAAAAATGGTCTAACTTCGAGCAGTTCCAGAGAATCGAATGTTGCATATTCTCCCTCATATGTGGTCCTTAACCAGTATAACCATAAACTCTATGCAAATTACTAGAAAGAAGTGAGAGGTTATGAATGAGGGGTAAGGGATGGGGGAGGGGAATGGCTTAAGCAGGAGGCTAAACCAAATTAGGTTCAAAAATGTAAAATCCTCATGAGCATACTGTAACCTACAGAGCAAGTAGTGGGCGTCAACTGGCAAGAGGGGCCATGCGTAGTAGGGGAGAATGTCTAAACCTGTGAATAATTGAGCAGTCTGACAACCCCAGGTCCTGGCCACTGGTTCCTTCCCTCACTGAGCTGTTGACCAAAGTGACCCATGAGGTTCCAAAAACAAGACAGAATTCTGTCAAAGCTCTTGAGTGCCCTCCCCAGGCCTGAGACGAAATCCTGTTGCTGAAGAAACCGCAGAATGCCATCGATCTTCATCGAGAGTCCCAGCGAGGTCTGGAATGGTAACCAACCCCCAGATGGCAGTTAGTGTAGGGCTGGAAGGCACTGTCGGTTATTCCTCCAGATGTTGGTTTCCGCATGGGTCCCTGGCCCCCTGCTAAACGAGCCTCTGTCTCTCTGGCCAGCAGGAGACCTGGCTCAATTGAGGAAAGGTAAGCGTGGTGGCTGGACAATCACATGCAGCCGGGAGATAGGTCAAAGGAAATCTCAAAACTTTATTTTAGCATCCAACTTTATATACAATCCAGGGATGTGTTGCATTGCCTTATCTCTTACACAAAGGCGGCTCAGTAAACAGGAACACAGCTACAGAAACTCAGCCAGCAGGAGTAAAACCCATTAGCACTTATAAACAAGATTTAGGGCTGTCAGCCATCCCCCTGTCTCCTGGGGGGCACAGGTGTGCTAGGAACAAAGGCATGAGCTACCATGCTCGGGCTCTCATCTGGATGCATATTAAAACTTAACTCTCAGATATACAGTCAGGCTGGGTCCCAACAGGCACTGCACAGGCTGCCAGGGGAAACTGATCAATGACAGCTGGAGTAAACAGAGACTACTGACAGGAAACACAGTCTGCAGCCATGAGTAGGCTGACCACACCTCCTTCTGGGAGAGAACAGCGAACCAAGAAAGGATCTCTTGTGCGATGGAGGAGCCTGGGCCTGGGAGAGACAATCAACAGCTTTTAAATTTGGCCAAATTTTCCACTTAGTGAGGGGGAGCCCTTGTCTGGAACTGGGGATTCAGGCCGATAGGCACTGGATCCCGTACTCTTGGGCTCCCAAGAAAATGTGCACTATGGGAGCGATTGACGGGGAGGCTACTAAAAATAGAATCTAGGTAATCCAGAATTGTGTATATTTTTTAACCTAGACTGATCTCACTCTCCAATGGAGATTGTGTTTGTATTTTTCAGGATGCAGCGAGAGAGCTGTGGCCCATCTAATCCTACCATCCGACCGTAGGCAGATAGCTGAGATCCTGGCAAGAGATGAGCCACCACAGCCATTTCGTGGAGGATCCATATGGAATCCCACAGAGTATGACCTGAGAAACGAGGGACCCACATCTACAGCCATTCAGTCAACACAGGATAAGCCAGGGTATCAGAAACCAATGATTTTCGACACAAAGACCCCTAACCTCACAACCTTAAAGCAGCCTTAATACTCATCCACCATGACTCAGGGAACTGAGAGCCGTGGTGGGGGAGATTATCCCGAGGTATGGCACCCCTCAGTAACAACATACTAGGGCCAGGAGAACCTGATTGAATACTAGGCTATCCATGGTCCCCTGTCACAAGGACTGATCCAGAAGACCCATGGAGGAGGATATCCAGCTGATGGGGGATGGTGGTGGGGGCATTGGGGAATTGGGGATAACAACTCATTGTTTGCCCACTAAATAATGTAACTCATTATGGACAATAAGAAAATAATAATAAAAAAGTGTAATTTCAACACAAAGGACTATGCAGTGCAGAATATAATTGATACAAAAGGTTAACTTTGGGCATTGGGACTTCTAAATTTCCTGTACAGGTGAGCCCTCTGAACCTGAAGCTAAAGTAAATATTTCCTCCCTTGTGATGTTAGGAATTTGGTCATACTGATAAAAAAAAGTAACATATTAGTTACTTTCATATTTCATATTAGTCATGATGGCTTCATGTTGGCAACTAGAAAACCACCTTTTCTAGTTGTGTTTTTACTTTAATATCTTCTTAGTATAATTTTTATTTTCTTAATTCAAATACATTTATAGAGTTTTTCTTTTTCTGGTTACTTTTTTTTCTGGTTACTTTTGATCTTTTTTTTTTATGTGTCATATTACACTGCTATTACTTCCTTTATCATAATAGGGCAAACGTTTTATCTCTATTTTTATCTGTAATGTTGAGGGTTGAACTTAGGGCCTCTCACCTCTATGCTAAGTAGGCTATACCACCAGCCTTTTGATTTTAATGTGACTTATCTTGACATTTTAAGATTAAGTGAGCAAGGTTACTTATCCTTATGAAAAGTTAATTTATCATTAAAAAGTTGTCTTCTAACTCTAACTTGCTATGCACTATTATGATAGTAAATGCTATACTCTATTACTTTTTCTCCATCATCTTGGAGGATTTGTCATTTTTCATTATATTATGATCTAGTAAATTTTATTAATAAACTTTTAAATATCAAAATATTCTTTCAGCCATGCAGATATTAATCAAATTTAATTTTGATACATTTTGATCCATGGTTATCTTAAATCCCAGATAATTCTACCATGTTTTGAATGTATGACTCAAGTATTCTTATAATTTACATTCCTTTTCTGTTCTTCATTGTCTCATAAACTAACATTTTTTATAATTATTAAATTTTATTTTTATTTTGAAGTCTAGAAAGGGAAGGGACAGTCTATGGACCAAGGAAGGGAGAATAGAAGCACCCAAGTGGTCTGAGAGTCCTCGGTGGACCTGGAAAACCCATCCTAAGAGAAGTAAAGGAAAGAGTATAGAAAATTGGTAAGCCCATCTGGGAATTCATGGTTCATGGGATTTATCCCCTTATCTCAGCCTGATGAAGCTCACACAAAACCTGGAGGTTCATAAACTAACGTTTCATATTGTTTTGCATGTATCTCTTATTGTGTTTTCTTCTTTTCTCCTTTCTAAAACGTAGGTTTTTTTATTTATTCATTTTCAAGCAGAGATTCAGAGATTCAGAGATTCAGAGAGAGAGAGAGAGAGAGAGAGAGAGAGAGAGAGAGAGAGAGAGAGAGAGCACCAGGACCACCAACTTGTGGGTACTAGGGAATTGAACCCAGTGCCTTAGGCACTAGAGGCAAGTGCCTTAACAGCTGAGCTATCTCTCCAGCCCTAAAACATAGGTTTTTTAAAGAAAATTCACATGCTTTTTTCCCTATGGATATGAAAATTATAAATTCTATTTCTTTGTTTTTCCTCTGATAATAAATATCATATCTAACTATAATCAACTTTATTTGCAATTATCAACTTTTTATCATTTTTTGACTTGTCCCCTAATTGATATTTTTGTTTAGTAGGATTTTAGTTTTATTGTATGTTGAACCAACCTTTCATCCCTGAAAGTAGACCTCCTTAATGTGTTCTTCAATTCAATTTGCAGGAACATTATTGAACATTTTTGTCCAATAAATATTTTGAAAATACTTACATATTTTTTTGAGAGGCAAAAAGAGGCAGACACAGAGAAAGTGGGTATGCGTGCACCAGGGCCTCTGTATCTGCTTTACGTGGGTACTGGGGAATCAAACCCTGGATGTCAGGCTTGCTAGCATGCAACTTTAACCACTGAACAATCTCTCAAGCCATATTAACCATTTTTCTATTTGTGTTAATCAAGGAAATTGTTCTATATTTTTTCTTCTTTGTTGTATTCTTCTCTTGTTTTATCAGAGTAATGATAGTTACCTAGGAGTTTTATTATGTTCTTTCCCTTTCTAGTTAATGTAACATTTTGAGAAGAATTGGTAGAAATCAGCAGTGAATCTATTAGGTACTGAGCTGTTCTTTTTAGGAGAATTTTTATTACTGTTTCAATCTCATTGATTGTAGGGATCTGATGTGATTATTTCTATATGCTTGATTTAATTTGAGTAAGCCATATATAGCTAGGAATCTAATAATTTCTTCTCAATTTTCAATTTTGTGGAATATAAATTTTCAAAGTCATCCTATTCTTTATATTTCATTAGAATCTATAGTAATTTACCCTATTTTATCTGCAACTTTATTAATATATGACTTTTCTTTTTCCTTTGGTTAGTTTGTCAAAGTTTGCTAAGCATATTAATTTTCTTTTTCTATTTATCCAATTTTTGGTGGTGCTGCAGATGAAATTTAGGGCCTCATACATGCTAGACAAGCAATGTACCAATTAAGCTACAAATCAAGATCTTGTGGTCTCTTTTCAAAGAATCAACTTTCTGTGTATTGATTCTGTATATTGTTATTTTATTCTGCATTTCATTAATTTATGTCCTGATGTATTATTTCTTGCCCTTTGTTGCTTTGTGATTTAGATTGTTCTTATTTTGTTAGGACTTTGAGTTGCATCATTAGGCTATTTATTTGATATTTCTGTCTTTTTAGTGTTAGCAGTCCAGGTTATAAACTTTCCTGTTTGAGCTGCCTTTATTGTGTCCCAAAGACTCTGAAAGTTGTCCCTTCATTTTCACTTCATTCTAGGAACTTTTCAATTTCCTCCTTGACTTCATCAGTAAAAACTGGTTCTTTAAGTGTTGTCTTCATATATTTATGTAGTTTCTATAGATTTCTTGCTATTGATTTCTAGTTTATTGCACTCTTCTGATTTGATAAAAGTGATTATTTCTATTTTTCATATTTAATAAGACTTGGTTGTGAAAGTTTAATAGGCAGTGGTGGAAAATGTGTGTTCTCTTTCTGTTGGATGGAACATTTTACAAATATCTGTCAAGTTCATTGCATGTTAATTCTGAAGTTTCTTTATTAGTATTTATTTTGGATGGCCTATATATATTTAAATAAGAAAAGATATTGAAATTATCATTGTTGTATTAAGACTTTTCTGAGCCGGGTGTGGTGGCACACGCCTTTAATCCCAGCGCTCGGGAGGCAGAGGTAGGAGGATCACCATGAGTTCAAGGCCAGCCTGAGACTACATAGTGAATTCCAGGTCAGCCTGGGCTAGTTTGAGATCCTACCTCGAAAAACCAAAAACAAAAAAACAAAACAAAAAAAAAACTTTTCTGACCCTTTAGGTCTAATGTGTCTATGATTTGAAATTTGGAGCCCTTTGGTACACATATTTTTAAAACATATCTTTTTTAATTGTTCCTTTCATTAGTATGTAGTGGCTTTATTTATGTCTTCTAGCTAATTTTGATGAGGTCTGCTAAATCAAATACCAGAAAGCTATACCAGATTCTTTTCAGTTTCTGTTCACTTGATAGATTATTTTCTATCCTTTGCTTCTCAGTGAAGGGTGTCTTTACTAGTAAGGCATGTTTCTTGAAGACAAGAGTAATGATACCTGATCTCTCATGTTTCTTGCATTTATGTGCTATGATCTGTTGAGTTTGATTTTCCTACTGATTGTGTGGTGGAGGGTTTCTCCTATTGAGAAGTCCACTATTAAAAACTTAATCTCTAGTAACACTTGTTGAGGAGAAAACAAATTGCTGTAGGAAAAGCAACATCAATGAATAACATTCTACTACTACATCAAAAATAACCATAAAACTAAGAATGGCAAAGCTACTATGGTATGTACTATGAAGTTAAAAATTATTTGGGATAAGTGTGAAAATAATAAGTGAATGAGATAAAGAAAGGAGACAGAGAACAGGATAAATACAGGTAAAGCATGGTTTAATAAATGGAAGGAGAGAAAACATGAAATAAATTCCAAAAGAAGTGAGGGAGAGAACCAAGGGATTCAAGGCTCACCAGTACAGGAATAACTGCAGTACCAAGAGGAAAGGATGTATGTAAGAGCCATGGTGGTGGAGAATATCCAGAGATACTGCCCCTCAACAACAACAACAACAACACACACACATTCATGAGTGCAAATAAATTTTTAAAATGTTTTTTAAAGGTAAAGTGAAAGTACTACTAAATGTAAAGAGGTGGGGAATGGAGAAGATACCTGAGGCACAAAAGAAGATAAATGAAACTAAGAAAAATTATTGCTCAAACATAGGAAAATGTAGAAAAAAATATATGAATATGTCCCAGGGGGCACCAAATAAAAACATTTAAAAACTAGAAAAGTATAAGAAGTGATGATCTCAACAGGGAGGCAGAGGGCCTGGAGAGATGGCTCAGTGGCTAAGGCATTTTTGTATTCATTACCTTTCTCCTGCTCTTTCTCATATCTGACAAAAGTAATTTAGGGAAGGAACCATTTGTTTGGTTTTATTTTTATTCAGTCCTGGATCCCAGCCCATGGGATGGTGCCTCCTCTTTTAAGGTTGGTCTTCCCACCTCAATTAACCTAATCTGGAAGCTCCCTCACAGACATACTCAGAGATTTGCCTCCTAGGTGATTCAAGATTCTGTCAAGTCAAAACACATGCATATATACGTGTGTGTGTATTTATGGGGATTTATTGGCTCAACTTACATTATTTCAAAGCTTGTTAGTTCAACATTTGCTGTATACATTCTAGAGAGGCTGAGAAACCAGTAACTGCCTAGTTCAAGAAATCAGAAGCTGGACCTGGAGAGATGGTTCAGCAGTTAAGGCACTTGACTGCAAAACCTGCTAACCCAGGTTTGAGTCCTCAGTACCCATGTAAAACCAGCTTGCAAATAAATAAATAAAATATTTTTTTAAAAAAGAAATTTCAAGCCTCAGAACAAGGTTGACAAATTATGCTGTCCCAATCCAAGGTCAAGGCTGAAGGCTGGAGGCTTTTGAGAAAGTTGCGAGTGTGAGTCTATGTTGAAGTTTGACGAAGTCCACACAAGTGACCACAGCAATGGACACACTCACTCAGAGTGCACCTTGCACGTATCAGCTGGCTTTCTTTTTTTTCTCTTTGATTCCATCCGGTATCCCAGTTGATTGAATGGTCCTGCCCACATTGTCCCTCCCTGCAGAGGTACACCTCTAGAAGTGATCATTTGAAATATTTTAAACTGTGATTTTTAAAAATATATTTTATTCATTTTCAAGCAGAGATACAGAGAGAGAGAGAGAGAGAAGAGAGAGAGAGAGAGAGAGAGAGAGAGAGAGAGAGAGAGCGAGCACACCAGGGCCACCACCTTGTGGGTCTGGCATATGTGGGTACTGGGGAATTGAATTGCCTTAGGCACTGGAGGCAAGTGCCTTAACTGCTGAGCCATCTCTCCAGCCCCTAAACTGTGATTTTTGTGATTCCAAGCTATGAGGACGTTTGATCTCACTTTATCTCCTTGACTTCAAGAAAAATGCTCTTCCAGTTACCCAGTGTTCTGCCAAGGAGGGAGATGTCACAACATACTTCTAGAGTTGGCACTTCCTAACCATCCTCGAGCTTTAAATCCATTCCTTAAACTGCCTGGACTGGACCTGTGCTTACAAATTCTCAAAAGATTGCTTCCCCACACTCATTGCTCAACATATTTTGGTGTTTAGTCTTTTACTTCACAATGTTGTGCAATTTGGGAAGGCAAAACTCAATATTAGCTTTTTACCTGGAGTGGAATCAAAGGACTTATTTCTCTATCCAGCATGTGCCATGGGTGGCAAGAGAATGGATTTATTTATTTTACTTGACTTTGCAACACAGCATTGTCACTTACAAAGGACATGCTCAAGAATCATGCAATTGAGTTACAAAGAAAGTTGACAAAAAACTTGCATAATATTTTCAGGAAGTTGAGGATTTTGTGTTGGGCTCTAGTCACAGCTCTCCTGGGTGTGTGGCCTTTGGGCTACAGGGTGGAAACTCCCAATCCAGCCAAATACTCTCAAGGCTAATTTACCTCACCTTGTTAAGCATATCAGAGAGTAACTGCCACCTAAAACCATCCTATTTAAATATTTGTAAAATAAATAAGTTGAAAGCAAAGAATACATAGGACATTGTTGAGGAAACGGTCAGAGAACAGGACCATGAGGAAGTTGGCAAGTAAACTCTGGACACCAGGAAATATCAGAGATTACAAACTGGCCCACTATCTTGACAGAAAGCAGCCTGTTGACCTGTGACCTGGGGAACTAAGTACCTGGAGAAGCAGCTTGCTATTACTTCTTCACTCCTCCACCCTCTTTCTGCCATTGTGACCCTACCTCCCCTGCTCCCATGGTCAAAAAAGCTCCAGGCCAAACACTACCCAGTGCACTCCCTGGTTCCCAGGGTCACAGTGCTTCTGGAACCTGAGGCATCCCTCTCAGGTTCTGAATAAAGCCTGCTCTTGCCCTGGAGATGTCTGTCTGTCTGGTTCTTTCTTCCAAACTCACCTCAAAACTTTTTCCATAAAGTCGATAAGAATAGGGTTAAACTGGTGAAAGTCACAAGATTTTGCTGGGGTGGGTGGAAAGTTTACTGAATACTGTTTACCTAGTTTTCATGTATTTTAAAAGTGAAGAAGTTCAAGGTGGTTTGTTCTGCATGAATTAAGTGAGGAGGATTGAAATGACTCCATTGTCAGGAAGTGAAGTGTGAAAAACTAAATAAAACCTTATCATATTTTTAAAATATTTTTTATTCATTTGCAAGCAAAGAGAAATAGAGAAGAGAGACAGAATGTGAACAGCAGAGCCTCTATCCACTGGAAAGGAACTCCAGAACCATGTGACACTGTGCATTTGGCTTTACGTGGGTACTGGGGAATCAAACTCTGCTGTTAGGCTTTGTAGGCAAGCACCTTAACCACTAAACCATTTCATCATTTGATTTACTTTCATCTTTACAAATTTTTGTAGCCACGTTTTTGTAGAACTTCACTCATTTTTTTAAAACAGTAACCATAAACCTTAAAGTATCAAAAAATTTAATGCCATAGGTTTTATTTCCATGATATTTCACATAGTAGAAATAGCTATTTGACTTTCCCTTTTTGGAGAATTAATTCTAGTTTCTTATTGGAGAGTTAATTCTAAGTCTTATGAATTGTACTATGAAAAAAATCAATGATTATTTAAGTTTCTACTAAGATACATAAATAAATTATTCAAAGTACCAAAAATTTATGGCAAGTTTTAATGGCTTCTTCTATTTGTTTCCAACTTTTTTCTAGACAGTTTAGATTATATAAGCCAATCATTAGATTGTCTCATTCTTATAATTTCTTTTTTGGGCACATATAGTATAATTTTGAATGAGAACTCGTGTTTTCACTCTAAAACCTTTAAACTATAGATACCTCTCATAAAATGTACAACAGATTTGCCCTAAAGATGGACACATAGAGTTTCCAAATTACTGGATAGTCATTTTTTATTGTGCTGACTTGTTGGGACTGCCTTCTACCATTTCTACTTTATTTTCTCTTGATTTCTTTTGCCAACCTGCAGAGGAGAGTTAGGGTGGTCTTGATCATGTCTGACCCTGTACCTCTGGAAGCTGTGTTGCTTGCTGGGTACCCTGGGACAAATCTCAGTGGCCTCTCCAGCAGCTGAGAAATGTGGAGTGAGGGTGAAGGGTAGGATGGCCTGTCAGTATTGTAGTTGGATTGCTAGGAGGAGAATGCTGAAGCAGTTAAGACAGCAAGTCAATAACCCATGAAAGGTCAATGTAGACAGACACCAACTGTCGTAGTCAGCCACATGCTGCTGGGATGAATCTCAAAACCAGGCACAGGTGATGGGAGGAAATGATTTATTCAAAGTACAGATCCAGGGGAAGTCCCATAAAAGTGAAAGAGGCTGGTGCTCTTTCACAGGTCCAAGCAGAGAGAGAAACCCACCACCAACACCACACACACAGAACAGCAAACAGGCAGGAGGGCAAAGGAGAGAATCTCTTCCCCTTTATATAGGCTTAAAGTGGGGTCTTGCAGCCCTACTCCAGACTTAATGGCTTCCTTAGTCTCTGGAATTTCCTTCCTGCACTGCCCACACAGGAAAGGATGTGTCCTTCTAGCTCCTTTGAGCTTCCTTACATCCTGACCCCTACTGAGAGGCTGCCTTCCTGTGAACATCCTCAGAGACCCACCCAAGATAATTAAAAAGATCAAGTTGACAACAAAACCTAACCATCACAAGTCTACCCCTTGTCAACTTGACATCAAACCATATATCCTTACATCATACCTTATTTCCAAATGAAGACAGTAACACGATCATAATTCTGCTTAACATTATATAACTCTCTCACGTATAACTGGAAACACATAATCTCCTCCCAACACAAGGCAAGGCCCCTGAACTGTGAGTTTTTTTAAACCAAAACAAGTTACATACTTTTAACATATAATGGCACAGAGCAAACATTTCCAACTACTATGAGGCATAACAAGGAAAGACTAGCCCAATGCAAACTCAACAAACATCAGGAAACATCTGCATCTGCAGTTTAAGTCCCATAGCACAACCAGCGACTGACAGTCTCTGGATTTTCCGATTCTGTCCCTCCAGCTTTGCTGAGTACCTGGGGAAACTTCCATCCCAAGCCAATAGCACTCATGGTAGCCCTTGCAAAGTCCTGGTGTGTCCAAAACATCTTCGGGTATCCAATGCAAACCATGGTCCATCATCCAATGGCTTCACTGGCCAAGCAGGGACTTCACACCCTGTTCCATATACCGCATCTCAGCAGCAGCTCTTGGAACCATGTACACTTCACGACCCACTCCATGCATGCATTTCTGATGCTTCCAAAAGCAATACCAGGTATGCAGGACACAGCCATGTTGTTAATTCAGGGACAAAATAGACGTGACTTTGAAGAGCAGATTCCTTTCTTTCAGCGATTTCCTTTCCAAAGAGTTTGCACAGTCCATCTTTCTGTCCTTCCTGGGTGGAAATACCTCAGGCATCGCTCCATTGTTTCAATGTAAAGCAGTTGGGCCATAATCAAAAGCCAGTTTCTACCAGTAAGTTAAACTTGCCTTGAGGTTTTCCCAACTTCAAATCTTGAATTCTCAGTCCCATATCCATAGCCAAGCACACAGTCCACTACTTAAATTCAGCCTTGGTCAAACTCTCTGGGCATGGGCAGTAGGATGCATCCACCCCTTGATACAGGCACACACTTCTATTAAGGTTTTCTGCAGTCTCTCCTTCCCCTTAGAAAGTTCACAAGCCAAGCCTCCAAATGCAATTCTCTCTGCACTGAGCACTTCCAAATCCTCACCAGAATAGTTTATAAAACTTGGCTTACCACTCTGGAAGGCATCTTCAGGTGCAAGTATCAAGTCCATGTCCATTCCTCCAGCACACAAGTTCCAGTAGATCAAAATCCACATGGTCAGATTCATCTCAGCGAATCACCCCACTCCTGGTACCAAATTCTGTCACAGTCAGCCACACGCTGCTGGGATGAATCTCCAAACCAGGCACAGTTGATGGGAGGAAATATTCAAGCTACAGATCTAGGGGAAGTCCCATAAAAGTGAAAGAGGCTGGTCCTCTTTCACAGGTCCAAACAGAGAGAGAAACCCATCACCAACACCACACACAGAGAACAGCAGACAGGAGAGCAAAAAGAGAATTCTTTCACCTTTATATATCCCTAGGGTGGGGTCTTGCAATCCTATCCCAGACTTAGTGGCTTCCTGAGTCTCTGGAATTTCCTTCCTGCACTGCCCATACAGGAAAGGATGTGTCCTTCTAGCTCCTTTGAGCTTCCTTACATCCTGACCCCTACTGAGAGGCTGCCTTCCTGTGAACATCCTCAGAGACCCACCCAAGATAATTAA
>PVHP010032831.1:0-20059 GCA_004024765.1 Zapus hudsonius | reverse complement strand
CAACCAGGAAAATGCAAATTAAAACTGCCGAGATTCATTCCATCTCACTCCTGTCAGAATGGCTACCATCAAGAAAATAAATGATAGGGACTGATCCAGATGGCCCACGGAGGAGAATATCCAGCTGATTGGGGAGGGGGGCGTTAGGGAATTGGGGATAACAACTCATTGTTTGCCCACTGAATAATGCAACTCATTATGGACAATAAAAATAAAAAAATAATAAAAAAAAAAGAAAATAAATGATAATAAATGCTGGTGAGGATGCAGAAAAATAGGAACCCTTCTACACTGCTGGTGGGAATGTAAACTGGTGCAGCCATTATGGAAAGCAGTGTGGAGGCTCCTGAGACAGAAAAAAATAGATTTACCATATGACCCAGCTATACCACTCCTTGGCATATATCCTAACGACTCTAGTCACTACCCTAACCATACTTGCTCTTCCATGTTTATTGTGGCTCTATTTACAAATAGCTATGAAATGAAACCAACCTAGATGTCCCTCAACTGATGAATGGATAATGAAGATGTGGTTCACTTATACAATAGACTTCTATTCAGCAGTAAAGAAAAATTAAATTATTAAATTTGCAGGGAAATGGATGGATACTAAGTGAGGTAACTTAGGCTCAAAAAGCCAAATGCTTTCGGATGGGAATTTTTTTATTATTTCTATTTCCTTACTCATATCTTGTTTTGATCTTATTTCCTTCCTTTGTTCTTCTGGAGTTTGTTTTCTTCTTTCATTCCTTTTATTTCTTCTTTGATTTCTTTGAACATAGTTAAAATCACTCTTTTGAATTCATTTTCAGGCATTTCATCTAAGTCAGTCTCACTGAAGGTCATTTCTGATGGATTTATAGCTTTTGGTGGAATTATATTGTCTTGCTTTTTTGTGTTTCTTGTATTATAATGCAGAGATTTTTGCATCTTGAATTAATTCAATGCTTGGGTTTCCTAAAAGTCTGCTTTATTCTTTGATGTGTGGATCAACAGTTATATATCTTCAAGGTGGGAGCCTAACTTGTAATGTGTGGCTCTTATAGTACCCCCAGATTGACCACAGAAGTGACCCAATGAGATGTAGTTGCTAGCTTTGTAAATATTCTAGTAGGCTAGTTAGAGCAAAATATAGGTCAATATAGGCAATATGCACACATAAATAAAACCTGCACAGGGTATTTTATGCAAGGGTGGGGGTTAAACAGATAATCTTAACAAAGCCAAAGTACCTACCCTTAATCCTTTTGACCGGGACACTGAGATACCTGGCTTATGCTGAGTTCCAGGTCAGCCTGGGACTGAGTGATACCCCATTCCCAAGACAAACAGAAGAGGAAAACCAGAAGGCACTATAAATGTAGAAATATCAAACTCGACAAATACTCTTTCAAGACCCAGCTTATTTAAGAATGGCAAAAGTACATGAATCAACTCTAGCCAGACCCTGTTACCTCCAGGTGTGGCCTCTGTTCTAACCCATGCTGAGCCAGAGGCTAGCTCCCCTCCTGTCAGGCTCTGGGCTGGCTGGTTTCAGAATCCACAGCTTAGATCAGCCGCTTTGGACGCTGGTGGTTTGGGGTGCTGGTCATTCGCTCCCTGGAATCCATTCTTCAGTGGACGCTCCCTGACTGGTCCCAGGTGTCTCCTTCGTGAGCAGAGAACTCTCACCGCTGCCTGAGCTGTGGTTCCCAGCGTGGAGTTCTTCCGGGTTGAATGCTGGGGCCAACACTGGCTGCCGACCTCTGGGGCGGTGGTTGCCAGAAGCCCCAAGTCTCCCGATTCTCTGCTGAGGCTAAAAAACCTGCCACATACTTGGTTTCTGATAGAAAAGTGTATTCTGTGGTCTTTCTGTCTTCCTTCCCCTGCCTGCTCCAGTGTGGCTACACCATCTCAACAGGAAGCTATCCCTTCGGTTCTTTTGCCTATTTATTGAGTTGTTTATTTGTTCTTTTTGTTTTGGGTTGTTTGTTTGTTTGTTTGTTTTTGTTTTTCAAGGTAGGGTCCCACTCTAGCCCAGACTGACCTGGAATTCACTAAGTAGTCTCAAGCTGGCCTCAAACTCACATGGATCCTCCTACCTCTGCCTCCCAAGTGCTGAGATAAAAGATGTGAGCTACCCTGCCTGGCATTGTTGTTTAATTTTTTTAATTCTTTATAGATTCTAGATTTTAATTCCCTGTTGGATAAATATTTGGCAAAGATTTTCTCTCATTCTGTTATGCTGTCTACTCATTCTGATAATTGGTTACTTTGACATGTAAGTGCTTTTTAGTTTGATGTGATTCCATTAAGTTAATTCTTGCTATTATTACCTGGGCCATTGAAGCCCTCTTCAAAAAGCTATTATCTATGCTGATATAATGAAGTACATTTCCTATGTTTTCCTTTGAAAGTAACATTTCATTTTATTAATTTTTTTTTATTGAGAAACATAGCATGAGCATACCAGGGCCTCAAGCCAGGAGGCTTTGCAAGCACCTTTAACTGCTAAGCCATCTCCCCAGCCCCATATTTCATTTTAATTAATACTTCATTTTATTTATTTGCAAGAGAGAGAGACAGAGACAGAGAGAGGATGTGTGTATGTATATGTGTGTGTGTATGTGTAAGGGCATGCCAGGACCTCTTGCTGCTATAAACTAACACCAGACATATTGGCCATGCTGTGCATTTGGCTTCTATGTGGGGACTGGGTAATCAAATCTGGGAAAGCCAACTTTGTAAGCAAGCACCTTTAACTGTTGAACCATTTCCCTAATCAACTTTTAAAAAAAATGGTAACATCAAAAAATTTTTTATTGGGCTGAAGAGATGGCTTAGCGGTTAAGATGTCTGCCTGCAATGCAGAAGGACTTGAATTCAATTCCCCAGTGCTCATGTAAAGCTAAGTGCACAAGAGGGCATATGTATCTGGAGGACCTGGCACACCCATTCTCTCTCTCTCTCTCTCTCTCTCTCTCTCTCTCTCTCTCTCTCTCTCTCAAATAAAATATTTTAAAAAAGAATGTCTGTCCCATTTTTTAAAAATTATTTATTTGCAGGGGGGTGAAAAAATGGGTATACCAGGGCCTCCAGCCACTGCAAACAAACTCCAGATGCACATAACACTTTGTGCATCTGGCTTTATGTGGCTGGGGACTCAAACCCAGGTCATTGACTTTGCAGGAAAGCACCTTAACAGCTGAGCCATCTCTCCAGGCCCCCTAAAGGTAACATTTTTTTTAAAGCCAGGTGTGGTGGCACACACCTTTATTTTTTTTTAATTTTATTTATTCATTTTCAAGGAGAGAGAGAGAGAGAGAGAGAGAGAGAGAGAGAGAGAGAGAGAGAGAGAGAGAGAGAGCGCACCAGGGCCACCACCTTGTGGGTCTGGCTTATGTGGGTCCTGGGGAATTGAACCTGGGGCCTTAGGCACTGGAGGCAAGTGCCTTAACCGCTGAACCATCTCTCCAGCCCTGAAGTTAACATTTTAATTAAAAGTTCGTCTGTGGTTATATTGAAAATAGATGAGGGTGGGAAGAATATAAAAAGGAGGCCAGTGTTAGAAACCTGTTATAATAATAATGGCAGATGTTTGCACCAGTTTTAGCATTTGTCTTATATAGGTTACTTGGGAATTGAACCACCTTCTTGGCCCCTATTTTATTTCTTAACATGGATAATGCACAGCTAGACATGGTAGCACACACCTGTAATATTAGCACTTGGGATGCTAAATTAGGAGGACTGAGAGTTCAAAGTCAGCCTTCGTGAGACCTTATCCACCATCCTCCACCAAATAAACAAAGGAAATACACAGGAAAGAGCCAATGAAGAAAGGAAAATGGGTGATACAGGAGAAAGAAAAGACCTGTTGAACCAGTGTCCTTAAGTTGGCAAAAGTGAATATGACCTAGTATGAATAATGGAATTAGCCTTAGATAGTAAAAGAAGTTATCCACAGTCACCAGGAGGCAGCAGGACATGCAGACAACACAGATACCAGTGAATGAGGTAAAGAGGGAATGTAAGTTTATAGAACTTCTCTTCCCATTGCTTCTATTATCTCAGTGGAATATGACATTAGATCATACAATGTGGGTGAGCCAGTGAGAATTAAGTATCAGAGGCTGGAGGAGAAAGAAAGAAACATATAAGACCATGAAGGCAATAGAACATATCACCAACTTTTACTGCCACCAGAAGTGTAGGAGGGCATTGGTCATCCATAGCCTTGACAACAGTAGACTTTTAAATATTTGCTAAACTATTAACAAAAACTGTCACATTGCTCATTTAATGTATATATCTAATCATTTGTAAAGTTGAACATTTACATATTATTAATGAATGCATTTCCTGTTTTATGGATTTTCTGATTCTGTCCTCTACTCATTGTTTCATAATTGGGATATTAGTATTTTTCTTTATAAGTTTGTATGAATTCTTAATATATTAAGGGTATTATACAATTAATTTTTTTCTGTGAAGTACTTTAAATCCAATGAAAGAGAATTCTTAGTTTAATAATATTTTATTTATTATTTGCAAGGAAAGAGAGAGAGAGAATGGGCTCACCTTTGTGTATCTGGCTTTACATGGGTACTGGGGAACTTAACCTGGGTCATTAGGCTTTGTAGGCAAGCACCTTACTGATAAACCATCTCTCCAGCCCAAGATAATTATTTCATTCCACCAAAATTCAGTCAAAATCCAATGTCTCCTGATCTGCACAGGTAGAAAATGAGGCATACTACCTTAAGTGATGCAAGAGGATGTTCTGGTCCCAAAAGGCTCCAGTGAAAAGCAGCCAAGTCCTCATCTGGTAGAATGTGGTTACCTATGAAGTACATATGTCATTTACTAACCAATTGTTTTCTTAGAACCTCTAGTCCATAAAAGGGGTGTCAAGAGAGAAAATAACTGAACACTTCATACAGGCCTATAATCTTAATATAATAATTATACTAGCTATCTATGTGCTCATTATCAATTATGCATCATGTGCATTATATATCATCTTTATAATGTCTAGGCATCTTAATCTTATCTCCATTTTCCAGATTTGGAAACTGAGGTTCAAGCAAGTTTAATAGGCTCAAACCAGGATAATAAACTAGGATTGTCTGACTCAAAAGCCATATCATTACCTACTATAAGTAATGGCTAACTACCTAGTCATGTTGCCTTTTATAATAGTAGCTACCAAATTATTGACTCCCAAGTAAGTGAAGGGCATTTTACATATCTCATCACACTTAACCTCATTAACAACACTATGACGTATTACTATTTCCATTTCACAGACGAGGAAACGGAAACCAAGGAACTATGACTAGAGTGATTTGCACAAGGCCCAGTCCCAATTAGGTTATACAAACTCATGTTGTTTGGGTTTATATAGTTGATATCACAACTGACATAGTATACCAACGTTCAGTCTGACAGTACTAGGAAAATTACTTTAAACTACCATCAACTCTCTGGAATTTGAAATATATATTAAAAAGAAAGACTAGTTTAAAAAATAAAAGAAAAGTGAAAAGAGAACCCGTCGGTCCCGTGAAAGTAACTTCACATTGGTGCTGACTGCACCCTGCAAGACACAGTGTCAGCCCCCCAGCTGCACAGCCTGCTCCTGGCAGACAAAAGGACATGCACAAAAGACACATAGCGGTGGGGGCCAGGGGGCTACCCATGCAGGCAGCGCGCACCCTGTGTGCCTGGAAACCCAAGGCTGCAGAGGTCCCTGGAGCTCCCTTGGGACCTGGGAGGGATGTGCAGGACTTGCTTACCTGGTAAGTAATACAGAGGCGGCTTCAATTTAAACATGATTCAGGTTAGAATTCCATAGTTGGCCACAGAGGGACAAAGAAGGAAATGAAAAAAATATGAAAACCCAAGCAATTGAAACAAAAAGCACCAGCCAAGCCACAGGGCTCAAAAATGTACAAAACAATAAAATAAAGGCAAAAGAACGATCCCCAGAAAAAAAGGGGACAAAATATTAAAAGAAAGAAAGACTGAAAACTGGATATGCTAACACATGCCTGCATTTGGAATGCTAAAGTCAGCCTGGGCTACATAGTAAAACCCTGTATCAAAAACAAAAACAACAACAAAAAGAAAACAAATAAAAGGTAGATTTATGGATAGAAGGATGGATATGAAAAAGCAAGTACAGCAAAATGCTAATGGTAAAATACAAGTGATGGATATCGGGTTTTCAGTGAAAAAAACCCATTTTGCTGCATGTTGTTTAGAAATTTTCATAATAAAATACCAAAAAATTAACAAAGAGAAAAACACAACCAACAATTGGTGTTTCTCATCTAAATCTAAATATCAGTAAAGAAATTGTTAATAGTCTGAATAGAGAACCAAAGTTGTTTAGACCAGTGAAACATTTGTCCTAAGACACTCAGCATGTAAGATATAAAATGTGATGGGTATGGTGGCACATGCCTTTAATCCTAGCACTTGTAAAGCAGAAGAGGTGTAGGAGGATGGCTGTGAGTTCGAGGCCAGCCTGGGCTAGAGTGAGACCCTACATGGGGGGTGGGGAGGAAGATACAAAATGTAACAAAAAGATTTATGAGAAACCAAACAATACCCTGGATTATCCTACATCATCATCAGTTGAACATGCCAAGTTTTTAGGATGATTTGCAAAGAGGCCCTAATGCCTTGTGGTTTCTCCAAAAAGTATTTGGTATGAGGACTTTAAAAAGATAAATCAAATAATGACTGGCTAAATCACTAGTCTTCACAGCTTAACAAGAGGAATACAATATATTTCACAATACTTGGCTAATCATTGGACTATCTCTTTGAACTACCTACCTAGTAGTGCAGCAAATATGGGAAAGTTCATTCGCTTCAAGCCAAGCTGCTTTGCTACCTCCTGCATGAGAAACTGGTTGGTAGTAAGGTTCTTCCCATTCCAGCTCAGCTTCAGTGCATGGGAACTGTAGTAAGAAGGAATATTGTAGAGAGCATACTCGGAGTCATGGGCAAGAAGGCCATGGAAGCCATTTTCCCTAAAAAAAGCTACTACTTCCAAATGGTGGTCTTCAAGGCTCTGAAAGACCTAGGAAAGAAGAAAAAGAGAACATGTTATGCCTCCGAAATTGATCTATATCTTGCTCGAATTCAGGAAGTTTAGTAACTCAACTTGTAATTTGGTCAAATTTAAGATTATTTGTGAATGAACAGAACACTTTAAAAAGAACAAAACCCTCTATAGCCTAGAATTTGATTATGCCCACAAGCACAGATAGCATTGTACACGTGTTCATTCAAAGTTTTTGTTTTACTCCTATGAAACTTGATGAGAGTCTCTTTAAGATCTGAGTACTGGGCTGGAGAGGTGGCTCAACAGTTAAGGTACTTGCCTGCAATGCCTAACGACCTGAGTTCAATTACCCAGTATCCACATAAAGCCAGATGTACAAAGTGGTGCAAGCTTTTGGAGTTCCTATGCAGTAGCAGGAGGCCCTGGCACAGCCTCTCTCTTTCTCTCTCTCCTCTCTATCCTTGCAAATGAATAAATAAAATATTTTTTTAAAAAAAGATCTGAGTAATGAAATTAACACACTTTATATTACTTAAATTTTTACTTCAAACAATAACAATAAAGACTTTTTTGGGGAAGATACTAAAATGTTTATTTGTTGCACAGTATCTTTGTGCCAGGTATATTCTACCTACATTATCTTAGCAGAACAAAGATGGCAAGATATATAAGAATGAAAACACTTGCACATGGAAATAGAGAAAAACATCAGTTCAACAATTTCTTTCTTTTTTTTTTTTTTTTTGGTTTTTCGAGGTAGGGTCTCGCTCTAGTCCAGGCTGACCTGGAATTCACTATGTAGTCTCAGGGTGGCCTTGAACTCACGATGATCCTCCTACCTCTGCCTCCCAATTGCTGGGATTAAAGGCGTGTGCCACCACACCCGGCCAGTTCAACTATTTCTTGTTTTATAAGTTCTCATTTTTTCCCCTTAAAACACTTTAAAGAACCCACAGGGTTCTGGAGAAGGGAGCCGTCCAATAAGGCTCAGGACAGGGAATCCATACCAGCTAATTCCAGAGTTCAGAAACTCCTCCTTATTTTAAAAATAGAGAAACTAAGACTTCCAGAATCCCCACTTCCACTGTACTAGACATCATCCTGGATAGCACTTCCTAGACACACTTCTATTACTACATGAGGTGTGGTCCCCATCCCACCCCCACTGGGACTTACAGAGTCCGTCATGACCCCACAGTGAATATCATAAACTCACTGAAGAGGTCCCCCAGGGTAACAGTAACTTGGGCAAGGGGATAAAACATTTAAAATATTAAAAAATGAATGGCCAGTCAGGCCAAATATGCCAACTAGTGCAATAGTGGCATGTCTGTTATGGGGGAAACCAACTGCATACTAATTGTGCCTGCTCCACAGGAGGGAAAACATGCCTGGTACTAAAAACCTAATCAAAAGCCTATAGCTGGGGAGGTCATAAGCCCTAGGGGAGTAGAGAAAGTGTAAGTACAGTCATATACCACATAATGTTCTGGCCAATTACAGATCGCATAAGGATAATTACCATAAGAATATAATGAAGTTGAATAATTCCTATCACCTAGTGATGCAGTAGCTGTACTTCTTCCTACTTCAACACATGATTCACTAGCTTGCAGTGATTCTGATGTGTATCAGCAGCAGTCTCATTTATCTTGTGTTTACTGCAACTCTTTGATTATATCATTTTCTCTTGTGCTTGATTTAATTTTGTGCTCCCTGTCCTTCATGGCCCCAGGGATGATAAACTACATTGTTCATGTATACCATAAAGCCAAGGTGTCCAGGATGCTATTACATCTGTGTTATCATTACAAGTGCAGTCTATGATGATCACATTTCAAAATCACCTAATGACATAGTTCTCAGTACACTGTTAATTGATGCTTGACTGTGTAAAAGAAGATCTAGTAACACAAAAGACAAAGATCAACTGTCATAAAAATATTTTAAAAATATTTTTATAACATGACTGCATAAATTATTGGCTAAAGAATAAGAAAAAAATCAAGTATTTCTGATTGGGAAAAAGTAATATTAGAAAACTCAAAAGACAAATGACTTCCCTAGCATGAACAGCCTTTAGGTTCAATCCCCAAATACACATCACCACAGTGCATGTGTACACGCGCATACGCACATGACCAAACAAATGACAAACTACAAAATTTTTTGCAACTCAGAGAACAAAGGGCTATTTTACTTAAAAACTAAGAAAAAGTTTTTAACAATCCAAGAGAATATTTCATAAAAAATGAAAAAAAACTGGAACTTAAGTATAGAAAAAAAGGATGATCAAACTCACTTGTGTTAAGTAAAAACTAAAATGACAACCAAAACACAAGCTAGGTGTGGTGGGACATGCCTTTAATCCCAACACTAGGGAGGCAGAGGTAGGAGGATCATTTTGAGCTTAAGGCCACCCTGAGACTACATAGAGAACTCCAGGTCAGCCTGGGCTAGTGTAAGACCCTACCTTACAAAACAAAACAAAACAAAACAAAACAAAAAAAAAAACAAAACAAAAAGAACAACAACAAAAAAAAACATGGCATATTGATGAGGGTTACAAGAGCTCTTTTAACAACAAACAAGTGCTTAAAGGTCTGAGCACCAGCTTTCCAGGTTTCTAAACTATTCTCTGCAACAATATTTGCAGCAGCTGACAACTGGAAACAACTTCAATAATTGCACATCAATAAGAGTCTAGTTAAGTAAATATAACAGTGTGAGAATGTAAAATGAAGAACACAACTTGCCAAGTATGGCAGTAATCCCATAATCCTAGCACTCAGGAGGGAGGGGGAAAAGATCATGAAGTCAAGGCCAGCGTGGGCTACACAGTGAGACCTTGTTTCAAAACAACCAGGACTGAGGATGTATATAGCTTAGTTTCTGCTTTTAATCTCCAACACCACAAACGAAAGAAAAAGGCACAAAAACTGAATACAAAAAGTATGAACATATGTTCAACATCTGTAGCCATTGGAAGAATACAAATCAGAATTATGCTAAGATTCCATCTGAGCCCAGTTAGAATGGCTATCCTCAAGAAAAAAAGTAACAACAAATGTGGGCAAGGATGTATGCAAAAAGGAATCTTTATAGACTGTTGGTGGGATTGTGAATTTGTATAGCTACTTTGGAAAACAGTATGGAGGGCCTTTAAATATCTAAAAATAGAACTATCATAAGATCTAGCTATACCACTCATGGGTATATGCCTGAAGTAATCAAAGCCAGCACACCACAGACATTTCTGCACATCAATACTTATCCCATCACTATGCACAACTGTCAAGTTATGGAATCAGCCTAGGTGCCCGCCAATGGATGAATGAATAAAGACAATGTGGTATATATACACAATGGAGTATTATTCAGCCGTAAAGAACAAAAGCATGCTGTTTGCAGAGAAATGGTTGGAAAAGGAGGATATCGTGAAATAAGCTAGAGACAACAGTGGAGTGAATATGAAGAAAGTATGTTACATATATGTAAGAAAATGCCATAATAAAACCAATTTATCTATATAATTAATCTATACTAATTTAAGAAAAAAAGAAAGCAGTAATTCCAGTTGGAACCAGTAATTCCATCTACTAGGGAGGCAAGAGATTAGCAAATTCAAGTCCTACCTGGGCTACAGAATAAGTTCAAGGCCAGCTTGGGCAATTTAGCAAGATCCTGTTTCCAAATGAAAAGAATAAAAACCAAAAGGACCAGAGAGCAAGATGTTGTGGTTCATTCCTGTAATCCCAGCACTTGGGAGGCTGAAGCAGGAGGATTGTCATTGTTGGTGGGAGTGTAAACTGGTGCAGCCTCTATGAAAATCAGTTTGGAGGCTTACTCAAAAAGCTAAAAATAGCCTTTCGCCACATGGCCAGGCCGCAGAAGGATCTCTGAATTTCCAAGAAGGTAAGGCCTTCCCCCACCCCAGCTAATGGCTGGGGTGGGGAGGCATGCTCCAGACTTTTTCCCTCATGAACCTCTCCTTCTCATAATGGGAGCTTTCTGTTATCTTTTCTTGGGCTGCTTATTTAGCTAAATAATATAAGTTCGGTTAAACTCTGACACGTGTTCTGCCCCCACTGGTGGCTGGAGAACTCTAACTTCCCACATGGTGACTGGGAGATTTTCCCATCCAACTCCCTTTTTCCTAATTTATTAAATTAGAATAAATGTGTAATTAAAATTTAAAAAAAAAAAGCTAAAAATATGGGCTAGAGAGATGGCTCAGCAGTTAAATGGATAGATCTAGAAAAGAGTATACTAAGTGAGGTAACCTAAGCTAAAAAAGTCAAATACCACATATTATCTCTCACATTTGAATCCTAGCTTCAAATGTTTAGATTTGCAAATAGGTGCCTTTAACTTCTGAGCCATCTCTCTAGCCCCTGAAATGTTTAGATTTACAAGTGAGTTGGACTAAAAGTCCGTAGTAGAGGCCAGGAAGCTGAAAAGGGGGCCATGAGGAAAGGAGTAGACGGGAGGGTGCAGTAGATATGTAAATATAGGGGGTTAAATAATCTAAATAAACTCAGGGAAGAGGATAGAAAAGAGGTATTGAAAGAGGGTTAATCAAAATTTAAGCTGGAGCCAAGTATGCTGGTGTATGCCTTTAACCCTGGCACTCAGGAGGCAGAGAAAGGAGGATTGCCATGAGTTCAAGGCCAGCCTGAGATTACATAGTGTATTCCAGGTCAATTTGGGCTAGAGTGAAACCTTACCTCAAAAAAAAAAAAAATTAAGCTGGGTGTGGTGGTGCATGCCTTTAATCCCAGCACTTGAGAGGCAGAGGTAGGAAAATCGCTGAGTTTGAAGTCAGTGAATTCCAGGTCAACCTGGGCTGAGTGAGACCTTACCTCAAAAAAAAAAAAAAAAACTTTAGATATTATGAATAACCATATGAAAACCTACTCCGATAGCTAATAATATATATGTTTAAAAAGAGTTTGGAACAAAGTATCCTGTGGATGTAAGTAATGTTGCACCCAGAAGCCATGGGTTGTTATTTGAAAATTATCACTGCCAGCGATAGAATATCTTTCAGTGAGTTATTGGTCAGGCCCCCAGAACATTACAGGCTATTTCAAAGGCTCTGGGTTGCCCACCAAAACCATATGGTAAGACCCTATTGCTAGTTTCAACATGCATGGGCTGCAGAATACTGGGAAATCAAGCTGGAACTGAATTGGAAGCCTCCTTTCTGTTGATTAGCTGCCAGGATGCCACTGTTGGGGGGAAAAGTCATCAATAGTCTTAACCAGCATTGGACCCTTCAGGCTTTATGGCTGGCCAGCTAGGCCAAAGACACCGACTGGTGCAAAGGTGGCATGTCTGTTACAGGGGAAACCAACTGCTATCTGAGTGGACTTGGGACCCACTCCTAAGGAGGGAATTCCTGCCTGATATTGAAAACCTAATCCAAAACCGATGCCTACAGAGGTAATAACCCCTAGGAGGGAACTACTACTGTTGTCTGGCTAAATGGTTATTTTATGCCCACCAAACAGACCCCTAAATATTTATATTTATGCCCATACATTAATGCTCCTCTCAATTTTTGGTTAGAGAATCTTCTCTTTTCAGATGACAATGACTACTGGGGTGACTCAAAACTCACCAAAGTGCTGAGAGAAGTGACAATGAGATGTTCAGCATTAAGTGAGATATCTTTATCACACCTTCCAAGGCTCAGGGACCACAGCAGAAAAAGGTGGTAGAAAGAATATAAGAGCCAAAGAGAGGGGAGAAGTGCTTACTATGCTGTCTTCCAGACACAAAATGGCCTTGACATTCATGACTTCACAATGGCTGATGCTACCTAAACAAGACCTGCATTAAATAGGAGGTAAAGAATGTTGACATCAAAACAGAAGAGTCTAGTTGGAAAGAAAGGGTTCAGTGGAGGTGGGATTTGGGATAGGGGAAGAGGAAATTGGAGGGAAGTGATTATAATCATGGTATACTGTCTGTATTTATGGAAGTTGTCAATAAAAAGTTAAATGTCTCAATTAAAAAAGCACAGTTTGTCTGGCTGTGCGTGATGGTGCACGTCTTTAATCCCAGCACTCGGGAGGCAGAGGTAGGAGGATTGCTGTGAGTTCAAGGCCACCCTGAGATTACATAGTGAATTCCAGGTCAGCCAGGGCTAGAGCAAGACTCTACCTCGAAAAAAATAAAGCACAGTTCCAGATGCATTCACAGTAGAATTCTATCAAACTTTAAAGGTGGAACTAAAACACCTACTTTTCCAACTATTCCATAAAATGGATAGGAAAGAAATACTTAAACACTCTTTCAAGAAAGCCAGTATTGCCGGGCGTGGTGGCGCATGCCTTTAATCCCAGCACTTGGGAGGCAGAGGTAGGAGGATCACTATGAGTTCAAGGCCACCCTGAGACTACATAGTGAATTCCAGGTCAGCCTGCGCTAGAGTGAGACCCTACCTCAAAAAACCAAAAAAGAAAGAAAGAAAGAAAGAGAAAGAGAGAGAGAGAGAGAGAGAGAGAGAGAGAGAGAGAGAGAAAGAAAGAAAGAGAGAGAGAAAGAGAGAGAGAAAGAAAGAAAGAAAGAAAGAAAGAAAGAAAGAAAGAAAGAAAGAAAGAAAGAAAGAAAGAAAGAAAGAAAGAAAAGAAAAGAAAAGAAAGCCAGTATTATTCTGATACCAAAACCAGATACAGCACAACCACAAAAGAAAATTATAGGCCAGGGTCTGGAGAGTTGACTCAGCAGTTAAAGGTTCTTGCTTAAAAAGTCAAAGCCAGATAGCCCAAGTTCCATTCACCAGTACCCATACACCAGCAATCTCAGCCTCCTAGTCAAAAGGATTAAGGATGTGAGTTACATTCTTAGGAACTTTGGCTGTGTTAGAGTATTTGTTTAATCCCCACTTTTGCTATAATACTACGTGCTGGTCTGGTTTATGTGTGTATATTACCCAGTTGGACATTAGAACTATATTTTGCTCTACCCAGCATACTAGAATATTTGCTTAGCAGTCAACTACAACTCATTCAATTACTTCTGTTGCCACTTTGCTAGTAATATCCCACCCTGGGATATATAGCTTCTGATCTACATGTCTAAGAATACAGCAGATAATTAGAAAGCCCAAGCATTGAATTAAGTCAAGATGCAAAACTCTCTACATTATAATACAAGAAACAGAAAAAAAATCAAGACAATACAATTCCACCAAAAATTATAAATCCATATGAAATTAACTTCAGTGACAATGACTTAGATGAAATGCCTGACAAAGAATTCAAAAGAATGATTTTAACTATATTGGAAGAAATCAAAGGAATCAAAGAAGAACACAAACTCTAGAAGAACACAGGAAACCAACTTAAGGAAATAAGGAGATCAATACAAGGTATGAGGGCTGAAGAGATGGCTTAGGGGTTAAGGCATTTGTCTGCAATGCAGAAGGACCAGAGTTAGATTCCCCAGTGCCCATATAAAGCCAGATGCACAAGAGGGCACATGTGTCTGGAGTTCATTTGCAGTGGCTGGAGGCCCTGGTGTGCCCATTCTCTCTCTCCCTCTCTCTCTCTTTCTCTCTCTTCTCCCTCCCTCTCTCTCTCTCTCAAATAAATAAATAAAATATAAAAAAAAATTTAAAAAAAAATACAAGGTATGATTAAGGAAATAGAAATACTGAAGAAATAAAAATCAGAAATACTAGAAATGAAAAACACAGTATGTAAAATTTAAAACTCTGTAGAAAGTCTCACCAATATAATGGATCAAGGAGAGGACAGGATATCTAAACTGGAAGACAAAGTGGCAGATCTAGAACAGTCCAACAAAGAAAATGACAAAGAGAATGGAAATTTCAAGACATTTAGGACACTATGAAGAAATCAAACTTAAGAATTCAGGGTATAGTTGGTGAAGAATTTCACTCTAAGTGCATAGAAGATATTTTCAACAAAATCATAGAAGAGAATTTCCCCCAAATAGGGAAAGTGATGCTAATGCAGATACAGGAAACATTTAGAACACCAAAAAAGACAAAAGCAGGAATGAACCTTTCCTTGCTACAATATAATTAAGCTACTGAACACACAGACCAAAGAAAATATATTGAAAGCAGTAGGAGAGAAGTATCAAGTAACCTATAAAGGAAAGCCCATCAGGATAACAGCAGATTACTCAACACAAACTTTAAAAGCCAGAAGGGCTTGAAGCAATGTATTACATACAAGTTCTAAAAGATAACAATTGTAAACCAAGATTACTATATCTGGCAAATCTATCCATCACAATTGAAGGTGAAATAAGGATTTTCCAACAAAGACAGGCTAAAGAAACAGATGTCTAAAAGACCATTTCTACAGAAAATATTTGAAGGGATCCTTCAGATTAAAGAGAAAGAAATGCTCACATGAGAAAACAGGAAAAAATAAAGCATTAATAATAGGTAATACAAGAAAGTAAAGGAAAAGCTACACCATCTTCTGGAGACTGAACAATATGCTATTATACAATGAGTGGGTCATAGAAGATATCAAAAAGAAAATTGCAAAATTTCTTGAACTAAATAATAATAAAAAGACAACATACCAAAACTTATGGAATAGGGGACAGAGAAGAGGGAAATAGAGGTACCATCACAAGATTTGCTCATACAATATATCTAATTATTGGGAATAAAGATATTAAAACAAACTTATGGGACCCAATGAAGGCAGTCATAAGGGGAAAAATTATAGCACTAAAGGCCTTCATAACAAATAGAGAGATCTCAAATTAATAACCTAACCACCCACCCAAAGGTGTTGGATAAACATGAACAATCCAACCCTAAGAATTCCAGATGGAAATAAATAAGACCATAACAGAAATTAATGAATTGGAAACCAAGAAAACAAAAAAAATTGACCAAACAGAGAGCTGGTTCTTTGAAGAAAAAAATACTAAACAAGATTGATAAACCCCTAGCCAATAGAAATGAAAATGGAGAGGTCACGATATACATCATTGAAATTAGAAGAATCATCAGGACATTTCCCAAACCTCTACTCTACAAAACTGGATAAAATGAAAGAAAAGTATGCATTCCTAGACACGTACTACCTTTACAAAACTAAATGCAGAGCAGATAAATCTCGTAAACAAACCTATTGCATCCATCAAGACTGAAAATGTAATCAAAAGCCTCCCCAAAGGAAAAGTCCAGGACCTGATGGATTTTCAGCCAATTTCTACCAAACTTTCATCACAGAACTTTTCCTCTACCATTTTCACATAATCAGAGAACAGGGAATGCCCCCCATATCCTTCTATGAAGCTAGAATCACCCTAATACCAAAAACAGACAGAGATACAATAAAGGAAAACGATAGACCTATATATTTGATGAACTAAGATGCAAAATCCTGAACAAAATCCTAGCCAACCAAATTCAACAACACATCAGAACCATCCACTTTCATCAAGTAGGCTTCATCTCAGGGATGCAGGGATAGTTCAGCATATGGAAATCAATTAACATAATTCACCACATAAATAAACTTAAACACAAGCACCACATAATCATTTCAATAGATGAAGAGGCCTTTGACAATATACAACAGGACTTCATGATCAAAATGCTGGAGTGATTGGGCATGGAAGGTTTATATAGCAACATAATAAAGGATGTACAAAACACCTAAAGCACAAATCATACTTAATGGGAAAAGATTCAAGGAGTTCCCATTAAGACAGTGAACAAGACAGGGGTGCCCACTCTCACCAATGCTTATCCCATTTAACTTATGTTGATCTCACTCTGAGTTGGAGAATCTGCTTTTATTTTTTCAGAAGGCAGTGAGAAACGAGAGTAACCAAATTCTATCAACAAGACAAGAAATGATAGGAGACACCCTGGCAAGAGATGAAGCATGCATAGCACCTTAGCTAGGGTCCAGGTAGAACCACAGCAGAAGTGGCAAGATGATCAAGAGTGCCGCTCACACAGCAAGACCTGCAACCTGCACCAGGACAATGGAGGCAGACACTGAGGATACACAAAACGTTCCAAAGCAGGATTCCAGAAGCTGCTAAGAGCTCAACACTGCAATAGACTTAAACTCACCCACTGTGGCTCAGGGTATTTTGTGGAATAGGGGTCAGAAAGATTGTAACAGCTATGGTGGGGTGAATACCCAGAGACATGGACCCTACCCAAGGACTGACTGTTGCTTGCACAACTCATAGCACTCTGCCCCATGGTGCATATTAGCAAACCCACCAAGGAGGGTCCTCAGTGGAATGGGGGCAGTGAGGAGGGAAATGGTAGAACGAACACATGACTTGTTCATACAAAGTTTCTACTAAAAATAACAATAATAACTTGTTTCAAAAAGCCTTTGGTAGACCTGGAGAGATGGCGCAGCAGTTAAGGCACTTGCCCACAAAACCTAATGACCTGAATTCAAATCATCAGTACTCAGGTAAAGCCAAATACACAAAGTGGCACATGCATCTGGAGTTCACTTACAATGGCTCAAGGCCATATTCATATGAGAATCTCTCTCTCTCTCTCTCTCTGCTTTAAATGAAAAAAAAAATTTTAAAGTCTATGGCTGTGAAGATCATAAGCCCTATGGGAGAGGCTATTACTGTTCTTTTACTAAATTATATTATGTCCACCAAATTGCCCTTTAAATATTTATATTTATGCCCATATATTAGCACTGCTCTAAGTTGTTTTGGAAGGGGTGTTCAAGGTAGGTTCTCACTCTAGTCCAGGCTGACCTGGAATTCACTATGTAGTCTCAAGATGGCCTTGAACTCAAGGCAATCCTCCCAAGTGCTAAGATTAAAGGTGTGAGACACCACACCTGGCTTACTCTCACTTTTGGTTACAGAAACTTCTCCTTTCAGATGGGGGTGACTACTGAGGAGACTCAAAATTCTACCAATGTGCTGAGAAGGAATGAAAGCTGAATTATTCAGCGTTTAGTGAGATATCTCTATCATACCCTCCAAGGCTCATGGACCACTGCAAAATAGGTGGTGGAAAGAATGTAAGAGACAAAGAATAGGGAGAAGTATTTTGGAATAGTGTCTTTTAGACAACTCTAAAGAGGCCCATGTATTCATGACCTCATAGCACCTGTCATTACCTGCACAAGCCCTACATAATATTGCACCAAATAAAATGTTATTTTTTTAAAGGCCATTGAAAGTAGGATGGGGATTTAAAGGGAAGAAGGGTTTTGGTAAGTGGGGGAGGTGCAAGAGAGAGTAATTGGGGAGAGTGGAATGAAAATGCATTGATTGTATACATGTATGAAAGTGTCTGACAACTATTTTTAATGTTCAAGACTTGTCTTAGGCTGCACACTGAGCTAAGGTAAAACACTTGCCTATAGCCTGGATTTAATCTCCAGCACTGCAAAAGCAATTTAACAACTAAAGACAACTGAAGTCTTTTCTCTACACATAAGATCCAAATATTTCTATATGTACTTGTGACGGGTTGCAATTTTTCCTGAATGGCCCAGTCCTTGCTATGCAGTCCAGAATGGCCTCAAACTCACAGGAATCCTATTTCCGCCAGTGCTAGGATTACAGGTGTGTAAAAACACACCTAGCTTTACATAAAAATTCTCACCACATGAATTCAATTTAAGAGTTCTCAAACAATCACTATGAGTCCATGTCAGCTGTGGCCTTGATTAAATAGTCTGATGAGTCTCACCTTTGGTTTCTGCTTTAGTAGGTCTGGCCAGGAATTCTCACAAGCAGTGGTCCTCTCAGCACACCACTTCCAAGGTCACTCCTGAGGCTCTAAGGAGGATTTAGTAACTTGCATGCAGGTTGTTAGACTAAGGGCCTCGGTTCCTCCCTGATGGTTGGTCAGAGTCTGCTCTCAATCTCAAAGGCTGAACACGTGCCCTTCTAACAAGATTACAGATGATGGACTACTATTGGTCAGAAACCATATTATGTGACTCACTGGCTAAACATACAGCTAAGTACATAACTATGAGAATGGTGTTTATTATCTTTTCTAATCAGATGCTTTCTAAAGCTTAACAAATTGTTGAAATTCCTGACCCAATTTGCCACCAAAATGTACAACCACCAATCTTTAACATCCTAAGCAACGGTATTTTCCTATCTTTAAAAATGCTTGTTTATGGAGTTCCGGCAGAGAGCGGGCGCGGGGAGACGCAGTCGGCGCCTGTGCCCTCCGGGACCTCCAGGCCCTCGGGCCTGAGGCCGGGCTGAGCCTGGGAATCGGCCCGGCCTTGAAGCCAAGCGTGCCAACCCCTCCCCACCTGTGTACATAATATGAAAAAGCTGCTCTCAACCTTCCCCGCCTGTGAGAAGACCTGTGTGTGTGCAGGTGTGTGCGTGTGTGTAAATCACAGGCCGTCTTCTGGAGACTTTGAAATGGACTTGTTTGACCAGCTCTAGGGAGACCTCAGGAGCCACACTGGTCCCATTGCTCATGGAGGAGGAGGAAGAGGCCCATGCCAGGCTGTCCTGTGAAGACATCTTACTTTTGGACTGTTACCATTGTATCATGTGTGCATTTTATTCCTCATTACTGTACATACTGTTGACAATGCTATGTCTTTTTTAAAAAAATCTAGTCTATCTGAAGTGCCTGACATATTGTGTAAGTGGAACAGTAAAATAGCACTTTGTAAATAACTTTTTGTTAAAATTCATATTGCAGGGACTAGCCAAAGCCGTGTTGAGTTGTAAACATGGTGTTTGTGGCCTAGTTCTGGAAGGAGAGGCGCGTTAAGCAGATGTGCTCACGGTGAGGAAGGAGGAGGAACCACGGTCCTGGTTCCTGTCACGTGTTGTGTAGATAGTGTGTATCAAGGACAGATTCTCATCTAGTCTCTCTAGATGGTCAAGAGGTTGCCAGTGTATGATGCAAGTAGTTAGTACATTAGATTCTAGAGAGGTTGTCTTCTGAGAGGTGGAGAATTGTAGCCCACTGAGTTGGTGAAGAATGCTCATCCAGCATTACTGTAGTTACAT